>APFE031613262.1:53895-112625 GCA_000404065.3 Pinus taeda
GAGGCTGTAGTTCTTGGGGTTGGGCCCATCTCAAGCGCCCAGTACCTCCTTGTTTATATTTATGTGTCTTTGCTGCATTCTCATAATAAAATCTGCTATTTGGATTTAAATGATGCGTTGTTGTTTAGGTTGCTTTTGATGATTAGAAAAGGTTTTTAATGTTCAGATTTGCTTGATAGGTTAATCACAGGGAATATATTCAGAAAAAAGGCTACCAAGTACTTTGGATCTCACCTCCCCTTCAATGGAATCATGAGCTGGGACCAATGTAACCTTGCTGCCAACAAAAACACTTTCTTTGCTTCACCATGCAATCATTAGTGTTTGAATCTCATTTGCAGAACTTGATATCAGTTTGGATGCATGTTTGGGTTTATAAATACTTAGTTTCATAATTGTTTCACATAGTTTTCATTTCTTGTTTTCCATTTCTGTTCATAGGTTTCATGGCACAATCATCATAGGTTAATGAATTTCTCGTTTGGATACATAAGTCATTTGTTTCATTTGCGTTGCTCCTTCTCAAACCATTTTCTTCTTCTTCTTCTTGATCTATCCTCAAGTCCTATTTAACCTCTGTCTCACTCATTTACCCTCCAAATCTCTCATTTCCCACATAGCTCCATCTCCTTCAACTTTCGTTGTCATAGCCCTTTATCTTCCAACCTACTCCCTACACTCATTTCCCATCCTATTCCTTCATCTGATTTTCCAGCTCCTAAGCCATCTTCAGGTCCATCTCCATCTCACTTAGCCTCCCACACCACTCCAACACTCCATCATCTCCCAAAACCTCCACGGCCAATCATCCTGTAGAATTGCACAGAACATCCTGTAGAAGACTTACAAAACTATCCTGTAGAAACCTCTGAGTATCCTGTAGGATCCCCTGCAGACATCTTATAGGAGGCCACTCACTCGGTTGCTGAGCTTCTGAATGTGAGGAACCTCTGTGGATGGATGCTAAGGATCCCTAGGGACCTCTCCTAGCCTCCCCAACCTGTCCCACGTTTTCCTTCCTTCTCCATCCCATCTGCACAACCAAACCCTGATAAGCACAAAATCACAATCATTCCACCCACTTAATGAAAAAGTACAAAAACATGTCTTTTATGATGCTAGTTTAGATCCATGAATTTTCACTTATTAGAGGTAGTAGCAGCATTGGTAGAAGTTTCATTCACATTCTTTGCATTATAGAAGTTAGACTAGTCAAATTAGGGTTTCCTAGGCTTACATGCTTTGATTTGCTTTCAGTTCATTTTTGTCAAGTAGATTAGTCTCCTTTGAGATAGCTTTCGTCCATCATTGATAAAGCTTCTTCTATGAGCCTATAGAAGTTGGCTTGAGCCCTAGCGGACTTGTGCCAGCTAACCAAGTGACAGCTGTGACAAGAGCTAGTACTTGTGCATATAGCACCGCCGCTTCCAAGTTTGTACGAACTACCGGGTTGATAAAATTATGAGACAGGAAGCCCCAGGAGTTGTAGCATTATTGCTACAATACTGGGGCTCACCACTAACTTGATGAAGAAGGGCCCATTTGGTTACAATTGAAAGTAGTATTCGCCATCACATTAATTATGAATTTTGATATAGTAGATACATAAGTTTCAAGGAACATCTCAGGAATGAGCAATGATTTTATTGTAGTTTCTTGACACTACGCTTTAAGGACAACATTGTGTTGGAATGAGAAGGGTGTGTTATGTCCTTACCCTAACCTCCCCATTATGATACACTTAGGAGATGGTTAATGGATGTATGAGGCCATCTATTAAAATTAAGGCCCACTAGGTGATTCGTACTCATCAATGATGGGACCACAGTTAGTTTGGGTTTTTCTAGAGTTGAGGTATTTAGAAAGCTATAAGGGCCTCAGAAATGTTTGGTTAAGTGTTGATATTGTATTGGAGATCTACTCAATAGGAGGCTTCCTACTCTAAATGGATTATGAACTAGGTCTCTTTTTTTCTATACTATCAAAACAAGGTTTATATTCCAAAGGATATAGACCACTATATCCCTTGTTCACTTTTTCAAAAATTTATATTTCGTGTATGATTGTTTAATAATCACTATTTTTGTTGATCATGTACATTACATTTCATTCAACTACTATTTACTCTTTTAAAAATTGACCACTTTCCATAATAACTACTATTTTACTACTATTATGTTGTCAAATTTTTGTGCATGCTTGAATTCAGTAGTAGAACTCATGGACCAATAGCACCACCTAGTCCTTCTACATGTGAGAAATTGCAATGAAATTAGCTAAGATTCCCTTTGAATATTTCATGTGTTCTATTTGATTTTCCAACCCAATCATGAGATATTTAAGTTTTCTATATTTTTCCACAAGCCTAAATATATCTTTTCTCGATGCCTGGTCTTGTACTTATAATGGTTGATGTGGCATGTGGTCTCAATCACTACTTTATTCTTATGAATCTCCCTTTGCTTATGTTTTCACTTATTTTCTATGGAATTTCACTTGCAATATTTGAAGGTTTCTTGGATAGAAGAAGAATCTTTGTCTTCATATCTTTTGAGAAAATTATTAAGAGATCACTTAAGCCATGAAGTTATTGTCTTAGAGCTAGTTCTATGTTTACAAGCCTCAAATCAAGCTTTGCATATGAGTCCTTGGTTCTTTAGTTCTATGTACTAGTTTTCTATCCATATTGGTTACCATAATATTGGGGTTTATATTCTTTAGCATATTTGGTCTTCTAACTCTTCTATCCCATTACAATATCCATGATAACATATTGAGTTGCTTGCATTTTCATTGTTTTAATAAAATCATATTCCATATTGAACCCATCTGTCACCTGTACCTACATTGGCTCTAAGATTAACTTAAGTAGGTTTTTCTTGACCTATCATATATCTTTTGCATTTTATTTCTAAACTCTAAACTAACTAATTGGTAATATATAACAACCCATTTACAATCCTTCTCATTTGGATATTCTTAATAATAGAGTAAATAAGTTACCATCTCTTATTTGAAGTGACCACTAATATTTTGGGTTATGATTTTTAAAGCCCTATGTAAATTTAAGGAACACAATTTAACTAATCTTTTAGGTTATGAGTTTAAAGCCCTATGTAATTTAAGGAACTCAATTTGATTAGATTATAAGTTAGTGATATAGTAAAATCAATCAAATGAAAAATTCCTAATAGTGATTAAGATACTTTAGTAACAAATTTGTGCTATATCCTTAGAATACACTATTTTCCTTTGAAAATTTTCATTTAACACAAAATTTCCATAGAGAGTATACTGTTTAAAATAATACTTACACTGCAAAGGTGGATCCATAGACACATAATTATTTGCAATCATACAACTCGAGCTACACCAATGTGTTTAACCATATCCAAGGTTCTCTTGGTAAATCTTAAACATGGGGGGTCCAATACCAAAATCATAAAGAGAATCCACAAATATGATACATTTGGTCTCCAAGTACTTCCACATTTCTCAATAATGTCCAATAAAGGGTGTAGCTTTTCACACAACTCGGGAAATCCATTCCTTAGTCCAAATTGCATGTAATCATCCATAATGTGAGACTAAGAGGATTGGTTCTCTAATTTCTTGTTGAGATTGCAACAAGATGATGGAGCTTAGTGAAAAGAGTCTCCTTCACTAAGTGGGCCCGCAGGCTATTTTTGGCGCAAGTCTATTTTTAGACTATGTCTATTTTTAGACATATGGATCATGTCTATGGATTGCAGGTTGTTGTTTATGGATGATTGATCAAGTTGGGAAAAATAGATGGACTTCTATTTTTGATGAAAGTGTGAGTGATCACAGTGTGAGTGATCAAGTCTATTTTTAGACTGGCTGTCAAAAATAGAAAAGTCAAATATTATTATCTCACAATAATATTTGGACTATAAACTTTGTCTTATTCTCTTGGAGCACTTCAGTTCGAGCTACGGATGTGGCACATGCAATTGCATGAAGGAAATACGTGGTTCTTATGGGTTAGTTGAATATTTGCATGCATGACTTCAGTTAGAACTCAAGTGAGTTGAGTTTAGTGGACTGGAGGTGCAGTTGATGGAGTTGTGTTCAGTTTAGCTTTGTTAAACTGGTTGTATTTAGTCTAACTGGCAAATAGACTAGAGATGAGTTGGGTGAATTAGTTATTAATTAATTCACAAGTTATTAACTCATAATACAACTAATGAATACATCAGTTAACTCAGTTGCATGTCAGTGCATGTTCAGTTCAGCAGGGACAGGTGTTAGAGAATCAGATTGCTATCAGTTGTGACTATAGTTGTGCACCAGATCTTGCACAAATCAGGGGATTGAGTATGCCAATGAGTTTGCCCACATTGTAGCTTGTTCTCACGTGATTTAGCCAAGGAAAGACGTGGCTGCCTTGGAATTATCACCGGTTCTTGTGCAGGTATTGAGCAGCGGAGGCAGGCAAGCATCGGAAGAGATTTGAGCCAGTGATTGATTCAGATCTGAGCTATATTGTGTGTAACAGGTGGAGCTAGTACTGGATTGCTTGTGATAAGCATTGTACTTTGTAATGTTACATGACTCAATCATTAATATACAAATAGTTGGGGTTTTTAGCGAGATGCTTTCCTCGGGATACATACTATGCTAATGTGTGAATGCTCTTGATGTTTTATTGTTATTGATGCTGCTATATTAATGATCAACGTAGAGGAGCTTATGTATTGTGTATGTTTTCCGCAATAGTACATGATCAGGATAATCTCTGTTGAATATGTGTTAAATTATTCAAAATTTCTACACAAGAGACGTTGGAAGATGACTCCAACAGTCACAAGAATGTAATATAAATGTACATCTATGTTAATAGTAAATGCAATTCATGATTTACCTTTCATATCTTGTCTATGTTTAACAATTTATTTTCACAAGTAGTTTGATCACTCATCATTAGCTTGAAATAATTTGTTTTGGGTTTCACTAAAGAGTTTGGTTAACTATTTAATCTAATTGGCACCTCCATTGAAGTTGTTCTATCTAATTCATTTTGCTTCATTGAGTAATTTCCGTTTGCTTCATTGATCATTGGCATAATCTAACCTCATTAATATCATAGTTTATGCTCAAAGTGCTAATTGCTAATTTGAACATATTAGTGGAATGGTATTTTTCTATTGATAAATATTAAGATATTTCACTTTTGACGCATTCCATTATAATCATATCTCTTTTTGATGAAGCAAGCGACGATCCTTCTATTCAACTAAAATAACCAATAAGTTACGTCTTGAACAAAAACCCGGTCCTCAACAAGAATACGGGAAAAGTAAATCCTACCAATGATCAAGACCCCCTAGCTACAATGGTGATCAACTTACAAA
This sequence comes from Pinus taeda, assembly GCA_000404065.3. Taxonomy (NCBI): domain Eukaryota; kingdom Viridiplantae; phylum Streptophyta; class Pinopsida; order Pinales; family Pinaceae; genus Pinus; species Pinus taeda. Next base: position 59,271 of record APFE031613262.1, read on the forward strand.
TAGAGAAATAAACACAAAAGGAAATTACAAGCCCCCACTCACCCTGTCGAAAAAAACAAAGTCTCCTGGGCCCACCAACAATAGTAGCCCCCCCCCACCCCCCGACCACGCAAAACCACACACCATAAAAGAGTGATAAAATGCACCAAAACAGAAGAAAGGATAGAACCCACCTGGCCCCACAACAGCACGATCGATCCCAACCATTGATTCAAGTGGCTGAATCCAATGTTCGGAAATCACATCGCGTTGCCTAACACTATCGAGGGATAGTGCACAATCGAAGGTGGTTTCAAAGTCAACCACCTGCCACGTGTTAAATTCTCTATGGAATCGCTCCCCAAATTACAAAACCATAAACCACTAATGAAACTCGCGATCACCAGAAAACTATGCATGCCATGTTTGCTGAGCCCAAAAGCAGAAAGGGGGAGAATTCCGGCTGCCAGAAAAATGGACCTCGCAATTTGTTTATTCCTGCTACAGAGACAGACTATATGTGGGAAAAGACCCTACACCTTTTCAATCAAAGAACTGAGAATGCCTTTCAACAGCCTTCTTTCAACCAACATTTGATTTCCTTTCAACCCAATACATGTTGGAGAAAAACCAAAACTTAGCCGGAGAACTCACTTCGTGCTAATCAGCCTGGCCCAGTGTCTGAAAATTTCTTTATCTACTGTGGCTTGTTCTTCACAGAGAACTTTTAATCTATTTTGTGGTATCTCTTGCCACTTTTTCACCATTCCTCCATCAGTATTATTTACCCCTTGATTGGCTAAAAGGTCTGCAAGTTTGTTGGTTGATCGACGAACATGGTTGAAACTCACCGTTCGAAGCTTATGGAGGTGAACGTGGATTCTTTGATAGACCTGGATTAGTTTCCAATGTGCAGAGACTTTCTCTGGTGGAGATCTGCCATTGATTTTTTTCACAGAGTTAATGGTGATCTTTAAGTCCACTTCAACAATGACATTTGAATCATGGTGTTGGATCAGAAACTCAAGACATTGTTCCATAGCCATTAATTCTGCCATATTGTTTGTGGCTCTTCTCAAATCACAGTGAAAGATAAAGATGATACTACCCTTATCATCTCTTAAAACTCCTCCAAAACCAGTTGTTCCTGGGTTACCTTTTGAAGCCCCATCAATGTTCTATTTCAGATATCCTTTCGGAGGAGGATGCCAGAAGTCCTTCTCTGTCTCCAAAATTATGTTTTTCTTACTCAGCCCTTAGGGAATAATTCCTGCCATTCCTAGTTGTCTAAGAGTTCTGAGCTCAATCTCAGAGGGGGGAGTTTTAGGGAGATTGTGAACTGTGATACTCACAGTCTCCCTGAGTTGTTTTAGGATCAGATCAAAAAGTCTTAGAGGAATAACCTTTTCATTCTTAAAAATTCTTCTATTTCTTTCTTTCCAAACATTCTAGATAATGAAACTTGGCATGAAGGCCCATGCCAAGTTAAGGTACTCATTCTCCGAATAGTTTCCTCTCCACTTGTTTAGGGTATTTGTGATACTATCTATGTCCCTGTTCGTCTGCTGAAAAATGGTGGAGAAAGAATCCCACAACCAGGTGGTGTAGGAGTAGTTGTTAAGAATGTGCTCCATGGTCTCCTCCTGCTCTTTACAGAGCTGGCATCTGGAAGGCCCCAAAACCCCCCTTTTCCTAATGTTGTCCCACGTTAAAATTTTCTTATGATGAACCAACCACATGAAAAGCTTGATATTTATCCAACCTTGGTGCTTCCAAAGGCGCTTCCAAGTATTTTCTAAAACACTAGAATCAAGCTCCAGAAGAATACCTTTAGCTTCCTTAAGATTAAAGGTGCATTTTTTGTTATTGCCCCATCTCAGTTGATCCTGCCCCTCTGTTACTAAAATCATTCGTTGTTTCAACAAGTTCTCTAGATCCTCTACTTTTGTTCTAATGGGGTTGTCATCTCTGCAGTCAATTTTCCTCCAGCTTCTCCACTTTCCGGAGTTCTAAGTAGGATCCCAGAAATCCTTAACTTTGTTAACCCTTGGCCATCTATATTCTGCTTGAGGCTTAAAAAATCCTCTGTTAATAGCGTTGATTCTTGTTGTCATTTGTCCTCCCAAAAGAGTGCAAGATCTCCAGCTGTAATTTCCCAAAAACTGTGTTTTCGGACTAGGCTTCTATTATCCTGGGCTCTGTTCCAGATGTGAGATCCTTTTAAATTCTTGGGCATCCTTATGATATCATTAGTGTGCCAAGAGTTGGCATATTTCTCTTTACAAATCCTTGCCCACTGAGCAGTTGGCTCTTGAACCCATCTCCACCAAAGCTTGGCTCCAAGCACTTTATTGAGAATCCCCTGATTATCCAAGCCAAGACCCCCATGACTCTTGGGTTTACAGATTTTGTCCCAAGAAACCAAGGCCCACTTCTTCTTTGTTTCTTCCTTACCCCAGAGGAAATATCTTTTTATATTCCTGAATTGATCTAACACCCCTTTGGGAGCTAGGAGGGTTGATAACATAAAAACCAGGATGGATTGTAAAACTACCTTTGTCAGAACCAACCTGCCAGCCAAGTTCAAGACCCTAAAGTTCCAATTTTTGACTTTGTCTTGCATCTTATTAAGCACCTGTTCCCAGTTACTCTTGTGCATAGGTCTGGCTGTGAGAGGGATTTCCAAATACTTTGTGGGGAGGGAATCCCTTTGGAAGCCAAGAATTCTTGAGATATTTCTCTGAATAGCAATATTAGTGTTAAAGAAGAAGATTTTTTATTTAGAGAGATTGACTTCCATACATGTAGCCATAGCAAATTTTTTCAAGATTTATTGTAGGCTGAAGCTTCTTTGACTGTGGGGATTCCTTGTAGCATGGTGTCATCTACAAATTGTTGGTGAGTTAGAGCTTGACCATTCTCAGATAATTGGAGACGTTTAATTTTTCCTAAATCCTTAGCATGTTTAATGGATCCCTAGTCCTTCCATCATGAGAATAAAAAGAAAGGGAGAGAGTGGGTCTCCCTGCCTGAGGCCTCTAGAGGGATGAAAATCTCTGAGGGAGAGCCATTTACCAAAATTGAAAAGCTGGAAGAAGTCACCAGAGCCATAACCCATCTGACCCAATTGTGGTCGAAACCAAAAGCAGTGAGAACCTTCCTAATGTAATTCCAATTCACCTTATCATATGCTTTGGTAATATCCAATTGCATGATCATCCCCACCTGCTTTTTACCGGTAAGCGTGTGAACCACCTCATGGGCTTGAATAATGTTATTTAAAATTTTTCTGCCCTCCACATAGCCTGCCTATTCCTCTGATATTAAGTGAGGAAGGAGTGGTCTTAGTCTGTTGGCAAAAACCTTGGATATTATCTTGTAAGCTACATTACATAAGGCTATGGGTCTATACTTATTTGCCATTTGCGTTGAATCCTATTTGGGGATCAAATAAATGAAGGCAGTATTGAGGGATTTCAGGATGGCTTTGCTACACCTGGAATCCTCCACCACATTCAGAATATCCTGTTTGACAATATGCCAACAAGCCTTAAAAAATTCCACATTGAAACCATCTAGGCTTGGTGCTTCACAATTATGCATCTCTTTGAGAACCTCATTTACTTCCTCTTCAGTAACCGGTCTATTAAGGTTAAAATTGTCCTCTCTAGATACCAACTTAGGGATATGCCTTATCATTTCCTTGATGGAATGTTCCCTGTCTGGATTGTTTTCCCGAGTGATGTTTTGGAAATGTTGAACAAGCACTGCTTCAATATTTCTATGAGTGTTCTGAAGCTCCCCATTCTCATTCTTTAACGAAGAGATTCTATTGTGAGCTCTATTAGCTATGGTGGATCTGTGGAAAAATTTTGTGTTCCTTTCTCCTTGTTTAAGCCATTGAACTCTAGACTTTTGCCTCCAAAATATTTCCTCTTGTTTGCATAAATTTTCCCATTCTTGATGATGTTTATCCGCCTGTTCACTTTTGATTTTGTCAAAGCCTTCTTGGATCAATGCCTGGTTGAGTTCCTAAATTTTTATTTCCAAAGAATTTTTGTTCACAAAAATGTTTCCAAAATCCTTCTTATTCCATTCTTTGAGTCTGAACTTGACATGTTTTAGTCTTTTATGAAGGAGGTACATTGGTGATCCTTGTAAATGCAAATCTTTAGACCACCATTTTTCAATGTTACTAATGAAATTCGGGTGGGAGAGCCAGATGTTCTCGAATCTGAAGGGCCTATTTCTGGGAGAAGCTATACCTTTGATTTCCAATTGAATTGGCCAATGATCAGACCCACCGAAGGGAAGTATTCTCGTTGTTATTTCTTTATTTTTAATCAACAACTCCTCCAAAATCAAGAACCTGTCTAATTTGGAGGCTACCTGTGGCTCACCTCCTCTTTTTTTATTCCAAGTAAAAAAACCATTGCTCAATTTTGAATCAACCAACTTCATATCCTCGGTGAATGATTGGAAGGCTAAAGAGTCTTTGGCTAGCACTTTGGTTCCTCCTTTTTTTCGAAAGAAACTCGATCATGTTGAGATCACCTCCTAAGGTCCAAGGAATCCCCTCTTGTCCATTCCTGAGATCTTCTAGGGAGTCTATCAACTTAAGTTTATCGTCTATTTTTTGAGGACCATAAACATTTGTGACCAGGACGGTATCTAAAACCCCTACTGCTTGCATGACCACTGATAAGTAATTTATGGATGCTTTAGCATCTATAATGTTGATTTTTTGGGGATTCCAAAGAGTTAGAATGCCCCCCGTTGTGCTTTCAGCTTTAACTTCTAAAAACTCAAATTTGTTTAGCCATTTACTATGAATTTGTTTTACTTTCTAAATGGAACATTTGGTTTCCTGGATGAAGATCATATCCAGCATTTCTTGTTTCATTCTGTGAATTAACATTCTTTGTTTTCTTTTACTACCTAGACCTCTAATATTCCAATATGTGAACTTCATAATTCAAGATTTGTAAAGGAGTAACTGGTTAGATTTTTCATCTTACCTGAGTCTATCATTAACTTTCCACACTCCATCAAGAGGTCTTTATGCTTTTTTCTACCTCTTTTATTTCCTGCATATCTAGTAGCTAATCCTGGAGTTGCTTTAATTGTCTTCACACCTCTGTACTCCTACTTGTCAATGGTTTTAACTTTATCTAACCCATTTTCCTGAGTTTTTCATAAAAACAATTGTTGAATTCTGCTGCAATCTTCTTGAGGTAGTGAATCTATCCCTCCCGTGGTTCCCTGCATTAAGAATCCTTCCAGATCTAGGTGTTCCTTTTCTAGAATTTCTTGAAGTTCATGATCCTCCAGATCTGTTTCACTTTGGGTCATTTCCTGATCCACCTCTCGTTCTGATTCACTCATCATGATTTCTTTGTCATTACCAATCTTTTGTGTTGGTTTGCAGTTTCTTGTATTTTCCTTTTCATTAGGGTCGTCCTCCATATATTGGTCTTCATTTGCTATTTCTTCATTCTCTTCCAATGCTTGATACCTATTCTGACTGACCTTTTGACCCTCATTAAATAGATGCTTTGGTACTTTTTTTCCTCCTTTTCATTTACTTGAAACTTTCTGAAAGCTCTCTGTATCCTTCCTTGCATTTTGTTTACTTCTATTGTCTATTTTGCTAAGAGGGCAATCTCTGAACAAGTACCCATGTTCATGGCATTGATGACATCTGAATGGGATATGCTCATAGTCTACTATTTGCACCCAATCCTCATCAAAAACTTCCAGGATGACTTCATCCAGAAGGGCTCCTGATAGATCCATTTCTACACAGGTTCTTGCATAGGATGTGTATTTGCCCCTTCTTGTGGCTTCCGAAGCTTTGATAAAACGACCAAGTTTATTGCCTATGGCAGCAAGCGATTCATTTTGCCAGTAATCAAGAGGAAGAGAAAAGAGCCTTACCCAAACAGGAACCAAAGTGAAAGTCTCTTGCTCCAGAACAAAGTTCGTTAACTAGGGTTGCATATAGAGGCCAGCTACTACATAAAAGTAGGGTCCTCCTTCGAATATTTTGTCTTTGTCTTCGATACTTGTGAACACCATAGTGAAGAATCCCTTTGATCCTAGATGAAGATCAATGCTTCCTTTCGGTTTCCAGTGGTATTTGATCCACATCTATAGAGCCCTTTCCATGGGCCATAGTCCCATGAATTTGCAGATTCCATTATAATCATATCTCACTTGAAGTAAATAACTAATTTTCATTTTAGATCTAGTTTGCATAGTGAATTCTCTAAAATTTACCTTTAAGCATAAGCTTGGTTGATAGAAATTTAGGATAGACCTTCCCTAAATGTTATTCAATTTCCTAAATTTGAGTTTGGATCAAAGCTTAAAACATGTGACCTCGCAGTTCTCTTGTGGTCGCAACCCTTGTAGGAACGAAGGCACACAAGTTGTATTGAAGTCCTAAGGGGGTTGTTAATGAGGCCTTACCCTTCTTGAAACTATCCACTAATCCTTACCAAGTTGAAGGAGTTGGGGGGAGTCCAACGTCAGATTAGCCATTTAATTAAAATTTACCAAGACCACTTTGCCTCTCACACTTCACATACACTTGTTTGAATCTTTCACGTAATTGGTTGTTGTATAAGTTAGGTTGTGAGAATTTCATTCAATTGCAAGCACATTAGTCATATTCTTGTATTTGTTTATCTCACTTTATGCTCATATTAATTGTCCTTTAAAGTTACATCATATTTGAGCATCTCTTCTTAAGTACAAGTTCTTTATTTCCTTGCAAGTTCTTAATCCATGTATTGCTTATATCTCAAAGTTATATATAATCTCTTATGTGGTTCACTAGTGCTTGTCTTGTAGTTTGCTATTCTTGTAACTTAAAAATCATATCTCATTTGCAAGTATTATTGATTTATTTGTGATCATATATTTCTTGCAAGTATATTTGGCACTGGTCTAATTATATTTATCCTATAGGATATCTTATTTATCTCCACTATTGATTGTTATATGATCTTAATTATTCATACTTGCTAATAAATCTCATTTCAAGATATAATTCAAGTTGTTAAATTTGTGAAGCTTTAACTAATCTAATTAACATAATAATATCCTAGAGCTTTTCATCCTTAGTAAGGTTTCCTCTCAGAATCATCTTTAGGGACCACCCCCCTTGGTTTAGCTAGGAGAGAACCTAAACAAAGAGAGTTGGGAATAGGTGTTAGCCCCTTCTCTGAGTGTTTTACCTTAAGACCACACTTGGTGGGATTAGGGACTTTCCCCACATTAATCTAGGAGTGTATCCTAGGAGACAACAAGTCCAAATGTGGAGGTCAACTTGTGTATTTATATTAGTCAAATGGGTGACTTTTTATCAAAAGTCACACCCCTTCATGGTGGGGCCAAATTGACCATTTGGGGCCTACATGAAGCCAAAAAAATACATAATTATAATTTTCATTTCCATAATTTTCTTTGGCTAAGGCCTTTTGGCTTGCAGGAATACCTCCCGATGCTACATAAAAAATCAGCATTCCCTCTTAGCGAGGGAGGTATTCTGTTGATTTTTTGTAGCATTAGATGTGCTCTAGCCATGAAAATTGGTGGAGATATTAAAGCACATGAGACCTCCAAGACCCAGAAATGGTTTGGACAGATTGTACCCAGTTTGGGAGATATTAAAATAATTAATATTTTTAATGGAGTTCCTAAGTCTAAACTTAGGAAAAATAAAATATTAATGGGTATTAATATAAAATTGGGTTAAAAGGTTCCAAAAATCATGGAACAAGCCAAATCTAATTTTAGCCATTGATTAGAGATTTAATATCGGTTGTTGAAGGACTGACAAGAAAAGTATAAGAGGAGGCTTGAGGGTGAGTTGGAGAACACACCAGAGTGATCAGTCATTCATTTTGCTAGAGCGAGGTTGCTAAACAAAAGTGAATCAGTGATCAGCAGTGAGGGGCAGTGAGTACTGGATAGAGAGGCAGAGACATTACTAAGAGACCAACGCAGAAGCAGAGAGAGCAAGAGCAGTAGCTAGTTTAGGCCACCCAAAGCCCAGCAAAGACAACGCAGAGGCCAAAGGGACTATGTCATCCACGCAAAGGCTACTGGAGTGATGCAGAGGCGCCCAGAGGCTGCACAGTGCCTCTGAGGCTGACGCGGAGGGTCTTGGGGCTGACACAGGTCAACATGAGGCTGACGCAGAGGCCAGAAGGGCTAGCGCAGAGCTTCAAAGTCGCTGGAGAGGGTTTCGTGGGACAGGTTTTTTGAATACCTTTTCCGAATATAGAGGTATTGTTGCCGTGTATTTTTCTCTATCGAGTGAGCCAGTTAGGCACCTAGTTGTACTCAAGGAAATACTGCATAATAATAAACCCTGAATAGCTGCACCGTTTTTCCCACATTGGGTTTTTCCGGGACATTTGTCCAAAAATAATAGTGTCACTTGTGTGTTTGTTTTCTTTCAACTGATGATCTATAGATGTTGTGACTGTATTTTGTTTATTTCAATATTAAATGTTTTAAATAACTTGTTCAGAATTGGCAAGTAGAAGAAATAAACCAGTTTAATACAAATTAATTTTCTAACGGATAGACTTAGAAAATTCAACATGGTATCAAAGCGTGGTTGCAGATCATAGGAGAGCTGAAGGCATCAATTGAGCAAAGCATTTGCAGCAGAATCAATTGTCCTGAGTGACAGTATTTGATCCTTGCAGAAGCCACGGAGGAAGGGTTGACATAGAGGGACTGCATCATCAGTTTGTGCCTGAGAGAGGCCAGCGTAGAAGTTGAGGAGGGAAGAAACAGGCTCACACAGAGGCCAAGGGGGCTAACGCAGTTGGTAGAGGGAGATGTTTTGCCAGTGCTAGGATTCTGCAAAGCCAAGAGGCTCAATCCTTTAGTTGTTGTGGCAAAGGAAGCTGTGGGCAGTTTGCGAGAGTGAAGCTGGTGGGGTACTGTGGTCAAAACAGTACCTAACAGGGCAAAACCAAGGTAGAGGGAGTTGTTGTCGAGGCGGATTTCTAGCCAAGGAATCCGGATCAATGTTGTAGTTGCACAGACAATCGGAGAGGGGCAACTTGACGGTTGGCAGAAGGATTTCCAGGAGGGAAATCGAGACTCAGAGGGAGTCCAAAAGAAAACTTTCAGACAGGAAGTAGAGAGACTTGGAGGAGTCGGACCGAGAACTTCCAGACAGAAAGTAGAGAGACTCAACAAGATTTGAACTGAGAAATTCCAGGCGAGAAGTAGAGAGACTCGCAAGAGTTGACAGAGAAGAGCAGAGAGATGGTCATGAATGGACTGAGGGTTTAGGATAGGTTGGACGGAGCATCCAACTTTGTGGTCTGGAAGGCCAAGATCCTATCCATTCTAAACAGACATCGTATCAACGGCTTCGCCTTGAGAGTAATGGCTATCCCAGTTGACCCAGTAGCTAATGAAAGGTACGAGGAGGCAATGGCTAAGGAAAAGTGCATCATCCTTGATGGGTTCAAGGATCATTTCATCCAACATATTTCCGAGAAGGAAACAGCAAAGGAAATGTGGAACACTTTGAAGACATTGTACCAACATACTTCTATGCAAAGGAAGATGCTCCTGGAGAATCAGTTAAGGTCATACTAGATGCAAAAGGGAGAGAAGATAGATATCTTTCTCAATCGATTGAAGGAGATCCGTGACCAACTGACTTCCATAGGGGCCATGCCAGATCACGAGTTGATGGCGAGGACCACACTTAATGCAGCCTCCAAGGAGTGGGAGACATTTGTCAAGAGCATATTGGGCAGGGCTAGTCTTCCAGACGGCTGACCAAGACGAGAAGTAGCAGGAAAGGGGTCAGGATCAAGAAGGAAGAGGAAGAGGATGCAGCTCTGGCATCTACGAGAAAGCAGGAGAAAAGGAAGAAGAAGGACCTCTCCAAGGTCAAGTGCTTCCACTGTGGGGAACTGGGTCACTATGTGAGCCAATGTCCGAGGAAGAAGAACAAGGAGAGGTTTTTGAGTCCAAGGCAGCGCCAATGAAGGTAGAGAAAGAAGTCAAGGAGGATGACAATTGTGCCATGAGTGCTCATGTGCCACTTGAGAAGAAGCGGGAGACATCAAGCTATAGTCAGGAGGACTACAAGCGATCAGGAGCAGGATCCTTGAGGTACCCAACCTCTTGGATTATACCTTGCTACGGAGCCCCGAAGAGGAGTAGCAAGACTGGTGGATGTCGATAGAGATGGATGTGGATGAAGCAGCAGAGAGTGCTACAGTGCAAGAGTCCCCGGGAAGTGCGAGGCTAGCAGGCTGCAACAGTGTGAGAGACACGGGAGTGTTGCAATGGTGCAGGATGGCACAGAGATGTGTGCAACAATGCGAGATGCAGGGAGTTGTTGCAGCAATGCAAAAGTCAATAGAGGGAGCACTTGTTAGCGACAGAGATAGCTTCAGCATTAGTAGTGTTTCTAGCTTGACAAGGATGTCAGAAGTTGGGTGGATCAGTTACGTACTTCTCAATAACTGAGTTGCAGTGCAGTAGCACGATGCAGCATGATGAGAGGGGTATGCAGTGTTGGGAGGATGGCCCAGCAGTAGCACCAGTGCAGAGGGAGCTGTCATACACATGCAGCAGTCATAGTGGGAGGGAAACAGTGCAGAGGATGTTGGGCGGGGAGGCCCAGCATCAGCACAAGTACTAGTGCTAGATAATCAGAGTGATGCTCAGTGAGGAGTATTATTAGAGCACAGTTCTTGCTAAGAGGGAGTGTTGATTTGTGGTAGCATCGAACGTGATCTAGCCATGAAAATTGGTGGAAAGGCTAAAGCACATGAGATCTCCAAGACCCCGAAATGGTTTGGACAGATTGTACTCGGTTTGGGAGATATTAAAATAATTAATGTTTGTAATGAAGTTCCCAAGTCTAAACTTAGGAGAAATAAAATACTAATGGCTATTAATATAAAACTGAGTTAAAAGGTTCCAAAATTCATGGATCAAACCAAATCTAATCTTAGCCATTGATTAGAGATTTAATCTTGTTCATTGAAGGACCAATAGGAAAAGTATAAGAGGATGCTTGAGGGTCAGTTGGAGAACACACCAGAGTGATCAGTCATTCATTTTTTCTAGAGGAGGGTTGCTAAACAAAAGTGAATCAGTGATCAGCAATGAGCAGTGAGTACTGGATAGAGAGGCACGGACAGTACTGATAGAAAAATGCAGAAGTAGAGAGCGCCAGAGCAGTAGCCATTTCAGGCCACACAGAGCCCAGCAGAGCCAATGTAGAGGCAAGAGGGACTACATCATCCACGCAGAGGCTGCTGGAGTGACGCAAAGGGTCCCAGAGGCTGCGCAGTGCCTCCGAGGGCTGATGCATGTCAGCAAGAGGCTGACGCAGAGGCCAAAAGGGCCAGCGCTAAGCTTCAAAGTCGCCAGAGAAGGTTCGTGGGATAGGTTTACTGAATACCTATTTCTGAATATAGAGGTATTGTTGTCGTGTATTTTAATCTGTCGAGTGAGCCAGTTAGGCACCCAGTTGTACTCAAGGAAATACTGCATAATAATAAGCCCTCATAATAGTTGCACCAGTTTTCCCACATTGGGTTTTTTCGGGGACATTTGTCTAAAAATAACAGTATCACTTGTGTGTTTGTTTTATTTCAGCTGATGATCTGTAGATGTTGTGACTATATTGCGTTTATTTCGGTATTTAAATATTTTAAATAACGTGTTCAAAATTTACAAGTAGAAGAAATAAACCAACAAAATATAGATTAATTTTCTAATGAATAGACTTAGAAAATTCAACATATTCTCGGCAACAAATTTCTCTTGTTGAAATTTCTCCTTCCTTAAGAAGATTTTGTGAGCTTGTCATGTTGATGCATGTCTATAAAATAACTCCATCTTGGAGGCGGAAATGTAACTCCTCGTATATCAAGGGTTGGCCAAAGTCCTTTATGGCTCCTTAGGCAAATGTCTTAATCTCCTCTTGTTCATGACCTAGCCTAAGCATCCAAAATGTCTAGCTTATATGGAGAGAATTTTTTGTTGGACCATTCACCTTTCTTGTCAAATTCCTTTATGACCTAGCCAAGTCCTTCTAGATTCAAAGATGAATTAAATCTATCTCCTTCAGTCGACATAGCTAAGTCCTTTTGTTAACCAAGTTCGTATGCCTTCTTAGGATAATATTTTTCCAATCTTATATTTTCCCTGGGACATTCACCTCTGGTCAACCTAGCCACATCCTTATGGCTTCAAAGATGAATGCATTCATCTCCTCTTGGTCAAAGCCCTTTACGACCTAGCCAAAGTCCTTTATGACTTTAGGAGAAGATTAGCCCAATCCTGCAAAGAGCTCATCATTTTCTCTTAATGAGCGAAACTTTTAGCATCAAACTAAGCTCGTCGTTGTCCACAATCTACTCATTTATGGATTTGTACTAGAACTCTACTACTCCTCTTTGCATCATGTCTCGAATAAAGTGACCTAGTCATCTCCTTCTGGCTTCTAAAGCCTCATTGCTTCATAAATAAACTTACTTCACCTCATGAGACATATCTCAGATCAATTGTACAACATAGGTACCATATGCCTAAAGCCTCATTGCTTCATAAATAAATTTACTTCACCTCATGAGACATATCTTAGATCAATTGTACAACATAGATACCATATGCTTTGTTCTTATCCACAATATATGTCTCGACTCAACCATAAATTTGGTTTAGGATGTTCATTGCAAAGCATATATTTGGCTTGGTGTTAACCAGGTACTTCACAAATCTAATCAACAACCTATACATCATGGGATTCATCAAATATGAATCTCCAATCCAAAAAAAAAGTGTATTTTCCAAAATACTTCATTTCAATCTTCAAGTCCAAACTCCCTCTTACATTGAAATGAGTTTTCTTATGGTATTCCTAGCTAATCCCTCTGTCATGGAAGTAAATCATTTTTCCATTGTTGTTCCCTCTATCACAAAAATAAATCCTTTTGCCACTATTTCTCCTTCAGTCAAGCAAGCAATTCCTTCTATGTCTGGAGACCTTTTGTCTCTAAGCATCTTGTTTGACAATCTTAATCTTACGATATTTTCTTGGAAGGTTGGTCCTTCCACTTTGCCTAATTGTCGGTTCCCTTGGAACTAGAAGCTCTTCCTATTGTTGGACAGGACCCTGGATGTTATATGTACAATTTCTTCCAACAATCTCAAGAATATGACCATTTGTAATGGGCGTAAAGAAAAAAAAATCTCTAGTTTATTCCCTCTTACTAAGAGAATCCTCTTGTTACAACTTTGCCTTGATGTTGTTACCTATGTAATGGTAGTTCTTTGCAATAGACTTGATTATCCATGAACCTTACTCACGGGATCATGGAAAAGAAGGTTCATAATAGAATCAAGGCCATACAAAAATGAAAAATATAAGAGACCAATTAAATCTAATAAAAAAAATTGCTCATCTCTAATTCATAAAAGGAAAAAACGGTTGAAAATAGAGGGGATTTGTCAATTTCTTGACAGATCTAAAGGAAAATTTATTTTGACTTCTTCTAAGTTGGTTACTCATCATTATCATTTTCAAAGTTGGTTGTTGATGCATTTTTCCTTTGCTTCCTTTTTCTTTAAGGGAAATTGGATGCATAGTGTCCAAAATTTTGACAAGTGAAACACCTCACTTTTGACATGTCCTTCTTCTTCTTATCTTGAGTGTGAGCAGGTCATCTACTTGAATTCTTCTTACTAAATTTTCCAAAAGAAATTGTCAAATTTTTCAAAGTTCCTTCTTCCCTTTCCTTTTCTAGTATGAGCTGCAAGGGCTTCTGTCTCTTCATTCTGTGGAGTTTGTGAGTTATTTATGGATGATAATATTGACTCTTCTTGAATAAAATCAATCCTTAGCTCATCAAATGTGGGTAGTTTTGATCGTGCACAGATTCCTTGAATAAATTATTCCCATGAGGATGGAAATCCATTGAGAGTATCGAAACAAGTTATGTATCTTCAATGGTGTCTCCAATGGCTACAAGCTTGTCTCTGACTTGTGAGATATTTGTAAGATATGAGACAACAAAATCTTATTTAATCATTATGATAAAATGAAGATGATTTTTCAAATCTAACTTCTTTTTGGTATTCTTGCTTGCATACAATTTTACCAAAGCATCATATATTGCCCTAGCAGTCTTAATCCAACTACACAAGGAATCAAGTGGTCTTTGATGAAATCTACCAAGATTCTTTTAGCCTTAGATTCATTCTTCTTATATTTAGCTATCGCTTCAACTCCCTCTTGTTCTGGAATGACTTTCTCCACATGATCGTCAAGTTCATTCTCTTCCAAAATAAGAAGTATTCTGGTATTCCAAGATCTGGAATTGATGGCACCATCCAACCTGTATTTAACTCTAAAATTTGGTGCCATTTTAGGCAAGAGACCCAAAAACCAATCAAGTTGCTTGAATTCTTGTCTCTAAAGTTGACTTCCCAATTAAGTTGCTTGAATACTTCTCGGCTGACTTCAATGGTTTCTCTTTCAACAAGGCTCTGATACCATGTTGAATTTTCTATAATAATGTAAAGTAGAAACTGATCTTATGATCTGATAATTACTTTCTAATGGTTTTGTTAGGTCCCTATAATACTAGTGATGCCCCCATTAATATTGTAGTTGTATCCCTTATTAATATTGGTGTGCCCCTATTGTCCCCATATTGTTATTACTATGCCCCATAGAATCCCTCTATTGTTTTTTTGTGCCTTTATATTATTATTGTTAGGTCAGCTTAGTTATATTGTGACCCCTTAGACTCCTATATATAAAAAGGAGGTTTTTTCATTTGAATCATCCAAGAATTGTTCATTTATGTAATGTGAAGGAGGTTGCCCCCTTGAAGAGGCTGAATTCTAAGGCGTTGATCTATCTTTTCTATCTTTTTGTGAGCTAGTTTCATAATAGATTTCCAACTCAATATCTTATATCACATGTATCATTAAGTAATTACACAAAAAATCTCAACAGTAATGTAGTGAAAACAATAGGACCATAAAGAGACAATAAAGCACAATAGAGACAACAAATTACCCTAGGAAACCCCAAACTTGAGAAAAACCCAACAACTCTCTAAGGAAAAATTGTTCTTCAACAATATTTACAAATTCAAGAGAATTCTAGAAATCTGTGAATAGAATCCAAGTCCAAGATGCCAATGAAACCTAGTCAAATACCAGCGAGTCAATGTTGGTCAAACCTCCAAAAATCAGAGAATTTAATGTTGGTAAACAGTCTGAAATTCAGCTTGAGGTCAACTCAATCCTGTGATCAAAGGGTCTGTGGTCAACTATGGTTGATTGTGGCCCAAATCTGAGATCAAATTCTCCTTTCTTTTGCGGTCAAACTTGCCATTTTTCAATAGTTAAAGTAGTTAAACTCTCAGCAAAACTCAGCAAATTTTCCATCAAAACTGGGCAGGTCAAATTCGGTCAAATGGCAGCTTCTTTATTCCAGTCACCCTTCAGATTTCCTCTTCTTGACTTCACACGTGTTGATCAGAAAACAAAAGAAAGTATGTGATTTGAATTGGTCCAAATGTGGAGGTCAGGTTATGTTTTTATAATAGTCAAATGAGCGACATTTTGACCAAAAGTCACACCCCTTCATGGTGGAGCCAATCTGACCATTCGGGGCCTAC
The DNA here is from genome assembly GCA_000404065.3 of Pinus taeda. NCBI lineage: Eukaryota > Viridiplantae > Streptophyta > Pinopsida > Pinales > Pinaceae > Pinus > Pinus taeda. Next base: position 74,948 of record APFE031613262.1, read on the forward strand.
ATGAAGCCCAAAAAATACGTCATTTTCATTTTTATTTCCATAATTTTATTTGTTCAACTTGGCGACCTTTTGGCTTGTGGGAATATCTCCTGGTGCTACAAAAAAATCAACACTTATGGCAATGAGTTTGATAAATCATAAATCCCTTGAAAATCTAGAGAAAACTTTAATAAGGTATAAGGAAAATTTGAATCCCTTGATAATCTAGAGAAAACTTTAAGGTGTAAGGAAAATTGAATCAATTTTAAACTTTGAATCAATTTACACATTTTGTGACAAGAATCTCCTCCACTTAACATGCATTTACACAAGGGATTTCTTACAAAAAACTAAAAGGAATAAATTGTTACAGCCTTATTCAGCATTCTTTCAAAGCACGTTGTCACTTTCTACAATTCAAGAAGCAATTAGTAACATGTGAAAGTGTTGTAGTAACAAAGCTTACAGTTGCCTTTCGTTCTAACTTTGAATCGATTTCACATGTTGTGATAGGAATTATCATCCCTTTTGGATTCCCAACAAAGAATCATCAGTTATTCATCTGTGACACACTCTTTTCCTCTGCCTTTTTCCAAAATGAGAGGAAGCAGCTCACAACAGTCGGAAGAAATCACTGTCACTGGAAAGAGTGTCCATGAAAACAGTGAATGTGATTTCAATGGGGTTGTGACCCCTTGCAGACATTTCTTTGACAACCTAGTAAATATGGCAGTGAAATGTAATGGAATTATCATGGCAGCCCTTTTGTCATTTTGTAGAGTACCTATCTGGCTCCTGCAACTGTCTTTTCTTTATAGAAGTGATTGTTTAGCGCTGAATATATGACAATGTTGCCGTAAAACCTTTTTTGTGATATCATACAACATTTTCTTAGCCTCTTCAGGCATGATTTCGTTGCATAGTCCATCCATGAGGGTGGCATATGTAGTACTGTTAGGGACATCACCACTACCACCCAGCTGCTGAAATATATTTCTTGCCTCCCTAAGTTTAACAACTTGGCAGAGCCCAGTTATCAATGTTTTGTATGTAAAAATATCAGGTTTCAGACCCTGCTCTGGCATGTCATAGAAGATCTGTTGAGCTGCCTCTAACCTGCCAAGCTTGCAAAGTGCATCTATTAATGTATTACAGGTAACTATGTCAGGCCTGCAACTTTTCATCAACATATCTTGAAGGAGATCTCTGGCCTTTTCTAGATTACCCACCTTGCAAAACCCATTGATAAGTGTATTATATGTGATTTGATTAACCTCATGGCCTGTTTGCACCATAATATCGAATATTTCAAGAGCTTGTTGAAGCTTTCCTTCTTTGCAGAGAGCATCAATAAAAACATTGTATGTGACCACATCTGGCATATACCCCTTATCTAGCATCTTGTGAAGCATTTTGGTGGCCTCTTGCAATTTCCCTTCCTTGCAGAGTCCATCTATTAATATATTATAGGTAGCTACGTCAGGTTTGCAACGTTTCTGTAACATCTCTTGAAGGAGCTCCCTGGCCTTTTCCGGATTACCAACCTTGCAACAGCCAATTATAAGAGTAGTGTATGTGATTTCACAAGGCCTATGGCCTGTTTGCTCCATAATATCTAACAGGCTGAGAGATTGTTGAAACTTGCATTCTCTGCAGAGACCATAAACAAACGCATTGTATGTGAACACGTTTGGAGTATAACCCTTATTGAGCATCTCTTGAAGCATTTTAGTGGCCTCTTTCAATTGTCTTTCCTTGCAGAGACCGGCAATGAATGCAGTGTATGTGACAATATTAGGAGATATGTTATGCTTGGGCATGTCACGTAGGAGTTTCCTAGCTACATCCAACTTGCCTTACCTACAAAAACCATCGATGAGAACAATGTATGTGATAACATTTGGAGTGTACCCTTTATCCAGCATTTCATGAAGCACTTCTGCGGCCTCCATGAAGCACTTCTGCGGCCTCCTGCCATTGTCCTTCCTTGCAGAGACCATCAATAAATGCACTATATGTGACAAAATCAGGACATATATTTTTCTTAGGCATCTCATAGAAAAGCTCCCTAACATCATCCATCATGCCTTTCTTGCATAGACCATCAATCAAAGTACTGTATGCAACGACATTGGGATTTAACCTATATAGTAGTTTCTTAGCATCATCGAGCTTACCTTCTTTGCGTAGTCCATCTATGAGGAGGTTCAACGTGATTTCGTTAGGTTCATGGCCTTACTACAACATAACAGCCAACAACCCAAATGCCTCGCGGGTTTTCCCTATCTTGAGCAGCCCTTGTATTAGGGTACTATATGTAATAGTATTAGGAGCCTGTTCTTTGACCACCATTTGATAGTAAAGCTTCATAGCATCTTCAATTTTGCCCTTCCTGCAAAGCCCTTTCAGGAGCGTAGTGAAGGTTATGATACCTGGAACATACCCATCTGCTTTATTTCTTCGAACACTTTGAACGCACGATCTACTCTACCTATTTCAGAGTGGCAATTGATGACCATGTTTAGAGTTATAGAATCTCGAACAATACTTGCTTCCAACATATGTCTGTAAACAGACAAGGCTATCTGGTGTTCATGTCCTCGGATGAGGCTCCTCAACAAAAAACTGCAGGTAAAGAGAGAGAGTGGATTTAGATGAAAGAGGCATAATGTTGAAGGTTTTCGCTGCCTCTCGAAGCCTGTTGGTGTTACACAATTTTTTAATGTGTTTCTCTGCATTTCCATTGAGATTGAAAGTCTGGGAGGAATTTGTGGAGCGAGGATCTACACTGCAATTGGCATTGAATGTGTGGGATGAATTTGGGGTTCTTTTAAGAAGGCAATTGATATGCGCGGTAAGCTCATTCATGTTGTTTGGCAGAACATAAAATGAAATGTTTGATATAGAAAGCATGGTGAACGAATTGAGTGTTGAGATTTTCAGTTTTAATAAATTGGGCAAAAATCTCTTGTAAGTGACAACAATAGGATTTGTTTCTATATTAGCTCTATTTTATTGGGAAAGAGTTAATGCATCATATATTTGTTGTGAGAGGATTTATGAGTCAGTTTAATTCTCTTAGCTATAAAAATATGCCCGTACAGGATATTTGGTATGAGGTAGAGAGTGTGTGAGGAAATAAATTATTGTAATCTCCTATTTAATAATAAGATTGTCGATGTCTCTGTTTGGTGGACGTAGCCCAGATTGGTTGGGTGAACCACGTTAAATCATTGTGTCTATTGTGTATGATTTTTATATTGTGTTTGTCTTTTATTTTCCATTGCGCACTGTTTGCTCTAACAATTGGTATCAGAGCGTGTTGAGGAGCGAGTGCGTGCCTACGACAGAGCTGCTGCAAGTGGAGTTTTTTCCAAGATTCGACAATTGGAGCGGTTTCGGGCGAAACAGTCGCGCCAATAATATACAGTGAACAGATTGGTGCGGTTTATCGGGGAATAGGCGCGGATCCGAGCTTATTAGTCGCACGAGAGCTCCAATATCCCAATTGGCGTGGATCCGATGGGAATAGTCGCGCCAATTTTGGTACTCTGACCGATTTTGCCTCTAGTGCGGTTTGTCTGCTATTCAGGTAGTGCCAAGTCCCTTTCAGCGCGCCAACCGAGGACTGTGTTGGTAAAACTGTAATTTTTTTGTTATCTGTTTTTATTTATAATCCGCAGTTTGTACAGCAGAGAGATTTTTTGATAAAGTAAAGGCAGTACAATAGAAGGCGAAGGCATTTGTTGTTAGATATTAATTTGATTGATTAACAAGTTGGAATTGGAGATTATTTTTTTTTGGTTGATACAATATGGAAAAAACTCAGAGTGCTCGTTTTGAGATCAAGAAGTTCAATGGAAAAAATAACTTTGAGATCTCGAAGGTGAAGATGTACGATTTGCTTGTGCAACAAGGTGTGGCAAAGGCGTTGATGGGCAAATCCAAACAGCCTTACAACATAACAGATGATGAGTGGGACGAGATGGATGAAAGAGCAGCGAGTGCTATTCGGTTGTGTTTGGCAGATGATGTTTTGTTTAATATCGTGTCGAAGAAAACAGTTGTTGGTTTGTGGACGAAGCTTGAGAAGTTGTACATGACAAAATCCTTAACCAATAGGATTCTCCTGAAGCGACAGTTGTATAGATTGCAAATGAAGGAAGGTACATCAATTACTGATCATTTGAATGCTTTTAATACTCTCCTAATGCAATTAGAAAGTATAGAAGTAAAATTTGAATCAGAAGATAAAGCTATTACTTTATTGTGCTCGTTGCCCAAGTCATGGGATCATATTGTTACTTCTATAAGTCTTAGTTCATCAGAAACCCTTGAGTTTGATGATGTAGTTGCATCTTTATTATCTGAATAAACAAGGAGAAGGTCGAATTTAGAAACCTCTACATCAGAAGCAATGATGGTCAGAGGTCGTTCTAAGGAAAGACGCTTCAGTAGGCAGAGCGACTCACGTTTAAAGTCGAAAGGGAAGAAGAGTAAGGTAAAGTGTTGGTTTTGTGGCAAATCGGGGCATTTGAAGAAAGACTGCTGGAAGCGACAGCAAACTTCTAAAGAAGATTCTTCGACAGAGAAGAAAGAAGCAAATATGACAGATACAAGTTCGGCATCTGGTTCAGATATGAGTGATGAAGTGTTATCAGTTAATTTGTCAAATCATGATCAACATTGGTTGTTAGATTCTAGTGCATCAAACCACGTGCATTAATAGAGAATGGTTTAAGACGTATAAATCAATTAATGATGGAGTCGTTTACATGAGTAATGATGTCACACGTAATATTGTGGGAATTGGGAGTATTCAGCTGCAAATGTTTGATGGGACAACCAAAATTTTAACTGATGTAAGACATGTACCAAAATTAAGGAAAAATCTAATTTCACTAGGAGCACTTGACACAAATGGATATAAAATTGTAATTCATGGTGGAGTAATGAAAATTTACAAAGGTATTTTACTAGTAATGAAAGCTAAGAAGGTAGGAAATCTATTTCAATTAGAAGGAAGAACAGGGTCAGATCATGTGTCTATGGTGTCTGAACATGACAGTAGTTCTATTCGTTTATGGCATCAAAGGTTGGGCCATATGAGCGAAAGAGGGTTAAAGATTTTGGCTGATCTAAAATCAGGAAAGTTAGATTTCTGTAAGCATTGTCTGTTTGGGAAAAAAAGTAAGCAAAAGTTTAAAACAGGCAAACATACTAGTAAAGGAATCCTTGATTATATCCATTCAGATATTTGGGGTCCATCCCCTACAACCTCATATGGTGGCTCGTCATATTTTGTATCATTTATTGATGATTTTTCTAGGAAAGTGTGGGTCTACATGTTGAAAAGGAAGTATAATGTTTTTACAGTTTTCAAACAGTTTAGAGCATTGGTAGAAAACAACACTGGTAGAACTATAAAATGTTTAAGAACTGACAATGGTGGTGAATTTACTTCCAAGGAGTTTGACAATTATTGCAAGGACGTTGGGATTGAGAGACATAAGACCACTGTTTATACTTCTCAGCAAAATGGAGTTGTTGAACGCGTGAATAGGACTATTTTAGAGAGAGAAAGGAGTATGTTGAGTAAAGCCTTTTTGTAGAAGGAATTGTGGACAGAAGCAGTGGCTACAGCTTGTTATGTGATAAATCGATCACCATCAACAGCGATAGGATGCAAGATTCCTCAAGAGGTATGGAAAGGTCACCCTTGTGATTATTCTAAACTCAGAGTGTTTGGTTGTGATGCATATGCTCTAATGCCTAAACATCAGCGAACTAAATTAGATCCAAAGTCAAAAAGGTATACCTTTGTTGGATATGGTGATGGAACAAAGGGATATAGATTGTGGGATCCTACTACCCGCAAAATCATCATCAACAAAGATGTAAATTTTAATGAATCCTCTCTTGTACAGTTAGATGTAGATAATAAATTGAAACAAGATGATGTCTCTGACTTTCAACACATTCAGTTTGAAACCACCTCTAATGATAGTCTAGATGAACATAGTTCAGATGCAAGTCATGAACAGGTTTCAGAATCAGATCATGAACAAGGTTCAGATGTAGATCATGAACAGGTCTCGGATGCTGATCATGAAGGAGTTCCTACAGATGGTAGTCAACCAATTGTGGAAGCACCAGAAACATCCTTAAGGAGGTCTACAAGATTGAAACGCCCTCCTGAAAGGTATGATGATTATGTTACTTCAGTTGCATTTACCGCTAACGATGATGAACCTCTGTGCTATCAGGAAGCTGTAAAAGGTTCGAAAATTGACAAGTGGAAAGCAGCTATGAAGGACGAAATGATGGCCTTAGGTCAGAATGGCACATGGGATCTAGTTGAACTTCCTAAAGACAGGAAAACTGTGGGATGTAAATGGGTTTTCAAGTTGAAACAGGGTGTGAATGATACAGAGGACAGGTACAAAGCGAGGCTGGTTGCAAAAGGGTTTTCTCAGAAAGCAGGCATTGACTTTCATGAGATATTTTCACCAGTTGTTAAAATAGTTTCAATTAGAATTGTGTTAGCATTAGTCGCTTTTCTTGATTTAGAATTGCAGCAACTAGATGTTAAGACTGCATTTTTACATGGAGATTTAGATGAGGAAATTTATATGGAACAACCGGAAGGGTTTGTTCATCATCGCAATAAGAAATTTGTCTGCAGGCTCAAGAAATCATTGTATGGTCTGAAGCAGCCGCCTCGGCAATGGTACAAGAAGTTTGATTCTTTCATGTTGATTCAGAAATATATAAGAAGTGAATATGATCATTGTGTTTATTTTAAGCAATTAAGTAATGGCATATTCATTATCTTAGTGTTGTATGTTGACGATATGCTTCTAGCAAGCAAAAGCATAGAAGAGATCAACAATTAAAGGCTCAGATGGCAAGGACATTTGATATGAAAGATCTGGGAGCAGCAAGACAGATTTTGGGCATGGGGATTTTCAGAGACAGGAGCAACGGTAAGTTGTGGCTATCACAACAGAAGTATATTGAGAAAATACTCTCGAGGTTTGGTATGAACAATGTGAACCCTGTGTCAGTCCCTTTAGCTTCCCATTTTAAGCTTTCTTCTAGTTTATGTCCTAATACAGATGAAGAAAAGGAATATATGTCTCGAATTCAATATGCCAATGTAGTAGGTTGTTTGATGTATGCGATGGTTTGTATCGACCAGATATTTCACATGCAGTTGGGGTTGTCAATAGGTATATGGAAAATCCAGGTAAAGAACGCTAGTCAGCAGTGAAATGGGTGATTCAGTATTTGAGAGGCACAAGTGATTATTGTATCACTTATAATAAGAGTAGTGAATTTGTTTGCGGATATGTTGATTCAGATTTTGTAGGTGATTTGGATAAGAGAAGGTCAACATCAGGGTATGTCTTTACTCTTGCAGGTGGAGCTATCAGCTGGATGTCAAAGCTACAGAACATTGTTTCTTTATCCACTATTGAAGCAGAATACATTGTTGCTTCTCATGCTTGCAAAGAAGCGATTTGGTTGAAAGGTTTGTTTGGTGAGTTTGGTAGGTTGCAGGACAACATCAAGTTATTTTTTGATAGTCAAAGTGCAATACATTTGGCTAAGAATCCGGCCTATCATGGTAAATCAAAGCATATACCAATCAAGTACCATTTTGTAAGACAAGTTATCACTGAAAGGGGAGTCTCTCTTGAAAAGGTGCATACAAAGGAGAACTGTGCAGACATGTTCACAAAACCAGTTTTGTTAGAGAAGCTACGTTGATGTTTGGCTTCTGTTGGCTTACAGAAAAGATAAAAATAATAAAGAAACAGGGTATCAAGCTAATTGTTGTCAAGGTGGAGATTGTTGAGATTTTCAGTTTTAATAAATTAGGCAAAAATCTCTTGTAGGTGACAACAATAGGATTTGTTGCTATATTAGCTCTATTTTGTTGGCAAAGAGTTAATGCATCCTATATTTTTTGTGAGAGGATTTATGAGTCAGTTTAATTCTCTTAGCTATAAAAATATGCTCGTACAATATATTTGGTATGAGGTAGAGAGTGTGTGAGGAAATAAATTATTGTAATCTCCTATTTAATAATAAGATTGTTGGTGCCTCTATTTGGTGGACGTAGCCCAGATTGGTTGGGTGAACCACGTTAAATCATTGTGTCTATTGTGTATGATTTTTATACTGTGTTTGTCTTTTATTTTCCGCTGCGCACTGTTTGCTCTAACATTGAGATAGAGATTCAGAACAGTTTGAGTGAATGAATGCCCACACTTTTAAAACTTCAATCCTGCTGTTATATTATTTTCAGATCCATCTCTATTTCCACTCCACTCATTGTTGCGCGATCTTATCTTTATCTCCAGTTGACCCATTCGTGTATTGTTCGGTGGAGCGATCTGGGTAGCGGTCAAGCTACCTATTGCGGCAATATTGACTGTGGATTTTGACCAATGTTACGAATGTCCTCAGCCATGTCTATGAGCCACATGATTGGCAAACGCTGCTTCATTTTGAAGAGGAGACACCAGTTTAGGTTTCATTACATGGGAGAAATTAGAAGGTAAAGGATATGGATTAATTTCAATTTAAGGGAAACAAATTTGATTAAAGGTTTATTTAAATAAATGTAATTAGTAAGTTACAGTTTTTTTAATGAGTTTTTGTTAAAAATTTGCTGAAAAATTATTGGATGAGTTGTTAAATTTGTATAGGTTAAGTGCTCCAAAACCCTTTGAAGATTTGAAGATTTTAACTTTATTTATGCATATTTCACATAATAAAAAACTCTCACTATAAAAATTGTATCGTCGTGAAAAAAATTAAAAGCTTAAAATAATTAGAGGTTGATCATTTAATTATTTGTAAATATATATGTATTTAATTTACCTTGTATCGCTACATTGGTAAGGTGTAATTTTTATGTCATGTTTAATATAATATTTTAAAAATAATAGTAATATTTATGGTATGTGTAATGTATGATTGCATGATTGTTTATAATTAAAATAAATTAATAAATAAAATTAAAAATAAATAAATAGAGTTTATATATAAATAATATTGGGCCTGCAGTATGCCTTAAAACTATTTTTGCTTGGCTAAGAGCTCGTCTTCTTCAGACTTAAGGAAATAGGGTAACAGGCCCAAGACCTAGAGGCATCTAGCAGAAGTGAAAGCCTGCCCTCTTATGGACCACCAGTGGGTTATTCCAAGTAGCGTGGTTTTCCTTGAATAACGGTGATGAGTTAGCCTACATTCGCAGATAACAATTAGAGATGGTTTTCCTCACTACTAGTTTGATAACTGAATTATGATAGGTTTTCCCACCTGTGTAAAAAATATATATACAAACAATAGGTTAATGGGTTAGCTTAATAATTCCTCACAATGTTATTGGGCATTGGCTACTTTTGTATTGCCAAACACCCAAGATAAATTTTTATTGGATGAGGTGCATTAATCTGCATCGATAGGTTTATTAGTTTATTATAGTTTATTACAAGTATCATTCATAAATGTGGAGAAGCATCCATGTCGTTTCCCTAGACGGTTTATGTGAAAATGCATGTGTGTGCATATGAAACAAAAACATACATTCATCTTATGATTCATAAACTACCATGGATATTCAATTGGACACTTTATCACCATAATTATAATTAAAAAAAGACTTGAAATTCAAAATCTTTACTATGAGGGTTAACTTTCCTTAGATTTTTGGATTTATTAATTATTGTTTTTCTACTTATGCATGCAACAAATAAAATATGAAAAATGGAGACTAAAGAAATACAACACACATCAATGAAAATGAACACCAAGATATGATATGGGAAACCATTTCAGGGAAAAATCTAATTGGAATGTGATGTTGCTTTGCTTTGTCTTGTCTGAATCAAAATGATGCAAATACAAAGGAGAAGGCACTCTCTATGGAGGCACCTAACACTTGTGACTTGTGGGTTGCTACAAAGCACAAACCCCCTCTATTCTATTATTTGTTTCTACCCACTCATAGGTAGTATGCTTTACTATGGAACAAAATGCATTCAAATAGAATGGAACCCATTTTCCTCCAAGTGGCTCGGTTGTAACACAAGTTGATAGCCAACTAGGGGCTAACTTTTATTCCTTCAGCTTTGAACTAGAGTTATAACTTTGACCTTTCTACAGTGTTCATCATGATCTCCACATGAATAACCCATTTTCCATAAATAATGGGGGTTGACATGGCTTCCTATTGAATTATAGTGGTCAATTACAATAGGTCAAATTCCGAAAGGCATAACTTTTACATATGAACTCTAATTGACATCTTCTTAGACCATTGGTGTAACAACGCTTATCGTTATCCCTCTTGTAAACATTGCTATGAATAGTAATTCATGTAAATTATGTTGAAATGTAAACATTGACTTGCTGAGGGAAGTGGACATGGATTCATAGGTCTAAGGAGGAGGAGTTGCCTATAAACTCAATCCATTGGATTTATTTCACCACTTATCTCCCTGAAGAATTTATGACATTGTTGGTGCAAGCATTGAATTCAAGAGTGGGCTTCTTGAGTGAAGGACGAGCCCATGTACCCTCGATTCTCGTGGAAAGCGTGGGCGTGGTCAACATGCATGGAAGAAGACACGTGAAGTGATCCAAATGAGAGATAGGGGGGGTATGCTAAGTTATGTTGATTTGTGTAGCTTAGGAGATACTCCAAGCCCTAGGGTTCAGGGTTTAGAGGGAAAAGTGCCACAAGGGTCACTTGTGGGCTTGGACCCAAGTATGGGGTTTTTCACCCAATCATGTTTGGGGCAATTCCAGAGGCACCTTTTCGACATGTGATGGCATGAGACGATAGAGGGTGGAAACGGGAATCCAACGCTTCGAGAATCGTCAAATTCCAAGTTGTAGAAGTGGAGAAATGAATTTTTGAAGTTGAAAAATTATCATTGCTTTTCAAGTCATGTAGGCTTGATGTAAAAATTAGCCAATATATGTGTCTCTTCACCTATTTGTTGGAGCCCCTCATTTGGCTATAAATAGAGGGTGAATTGGAGTTTTTTTAGCATCCATTTGTGCAACATCATCTCAAGGAAAAGAGCTCTGAAATTAGCCCTAGCCGCGGCAAAATAAGAAGCCTAGATAGCGTGGAGGAGAGGATCTGAAGTCTGCAAGGGATGCCAAGTAAGGAGGTTGGTGCGGAATGTCTTTGGGCTATTCAAGTTGTTTTTTTGAGGGCTGAGTAGGTTTGTTGTGAGGCTGAGTTCATAAGAGGCAAGGATGATGTTGTTGGAGGGTGTTTGGGAATTGTTTGGAGGGGTCAGTGCTACAGGGGGACTATTGTGCTAGGTTGCAAGCCATAGCACATACTCAAGAGTTGCATAAGGGCTGTCAAGGGTGGACTATGCACTAAAGAGGTAGCATGGAAAAAGAGGAGGCTTCTTAAGGTGGGTCGCAACCCTTAAAAGGCTTGTTTGATGACTTTTACGTGGAGTTAGGGCTAAAACACGTGCCCTAACCAAGATTGTCACAAACATTGAAGTCAAACATTATTACAACAGTGTTTTGGAGGGATGTTGGGTCAAATACTTTGACCAATGCTTGGACTAGTTTGATGGGAAATTGTAAGAGACCTTAGGAGATTTTTGGAGGAGCCCACATGGATTATTGGGAAGCCTACCAAGCAGCCAAGGTGACAGCAGGCACATCAAATGAAAGGCAAGAGGACAGCAACAAGGAGAGTTGCAGATGTTCCTTTGAAGACAATTAGATAGATGTCCTAGGTGAGGACATGATTGGTGCCCATATTTATGCAATATCTCCTCTATTGCAAAAGCAAAGGGTATATTAGTGGATTCTGTGGGCAGCCATGTGTAAGGGTCTCCTAAGTGTGGGGATGCCCTAACTAGGTGCAGATGCTACAACATGGACTTGGTCTCTCGTGGACTGTTGGAAGGCAACGTCAGAAAAGACCAAGTGTGGATGTGATTGTGCATTTATGGTATGCTAGAGGATAGCATGATACTGTCCAAGTTGGAGCACGGTGAGAAACACCTTGATGGACAAAGGTAGTTGCGAGAGAGGTAGTTGTTGAGCTCGAGGGTCTAATCAACCAGGAGCAGTTTGTGAATTGTGGAGCCTAAGACTTGTGTGTGGAGAAGGACAACTACAACAAAAGATGGGCAATCCTCCTATCCCGTGTTCATTGTGGGAGATGGACATCTTGCAGTGATAGGTGGCAACCCTTTGTGCCCTATGTTGGTCTTCATCGGAGCAGCGCAAGAATACCATAGTGGGTTGAAGTCCTTGAGTAGTTGAGGAGTAGCAATGGGTAGTGTAGAGTTGTTCATAAGTGGAGTTGTGAACAACTCGATAGTAGTCTCAATGTGTTGTGCCCTTGATGGACTAAGGCACAACTAGAGAGAAGATTGGATAGTTGAGATTCAGTGGCCAGATAGACTTGGAGTATTGATAGAGGTAGGAGCTATAGATCGGGAGCCAAAGGACAGGGCAAGTATAGGGTACGACCAAGGGGAGCTGAGAGAGTCGACTTCATTAGCCAGATGGTTAGAGTATCTTGTTGAGGGTAGCTTGGTCGTCGATGGACTGACACCAAGCCCCTGTTTTTATCTTGTACTAGTGGATGTACGATGGCCATTATCCCTAGTACAGGAGCCCTAGACTGTTGTATTATATCAGTTGGATTAATATAACGTAGTTGGGTTAAAAATTGTAAAAAGTTATATATATTTATATTATATATATATTATATATTTATATAATATATATATATATATATATATATTATTATATCTATTATATATATAGATATTCTGTGCATTTGTGAATTACTTTTGTTTATATTCCATTGTGCAAAGTAGTACCATTGAGATTCTTTGTTTGGTAGTGTCAAATATTTTAAGATTCTATCCTAGACCCAAGATCATGGAAATTCAACAAGTTATGCACAAGGAAAAATGCATAGAGATAGACTATGTCGTGGTATCGAGTGAGAGATAACTCGCAAATACAGAACAATACACAAAAAGAGTGGAACAACCCCATGACCACCCTTTTGTAAATGTTGTTATAAGCATCGTTGTGTAAAACTGATGTGAATATATGTAAATAATAAAAATAGAAAAGATGACTCGCTTGAGAGGGACATTGATTTAGAGTTTGTGGAGGAGAATGGGGAGGATTGATTGAGAAGCTTTAGCCTACAATCTAACCAACCTGAGTACTTGTCTGAATTAAAAAGCCCACTAGTAGTACTGTCGAGCATTAAAGCTTGCATATAGGAGCCATCACCAAGAAGGGAGATGAGGGAGCATAGATTTGATATGCATTAAAATCTTGTATGGGTCATTGTTGTAGAAAAAGCATAAGGCCACACCTGAAATTAATGGTAGCTTATGGCGTTGAATAGATGACAACCGACATCGCTCCATAGTTGACATGTTGACAAATCAATGCTAGTAGAATTAGGGTTAGATTTCTCTTTCTTGATAGTTACTTTTGAATTATGTTGGCTTCTTTTACTTCTTTTTTATATTATATTTCATCAAGCAATTACCAAACTATGTGTGCATGAAGATCACAAAAACACAAGACACAAGATGTAGGCACTTTGCTAGGGAAAAGCCCCTATCTAGGGGAAAACCTAGTCAACAATTCTCCCTTCAATATTTTCTTGAGATAATCCAAGAATATTGACCTAGACAAAGGCTCCCTCCACACCAATTCAACCCTCAATCCTTCTTGTAGATGATAACCCTTCAATAACAACTTCAACCTAGTATCATCAACTTGTAGAAGTAGCTTCAACCCAGCAATTGGTAGCAACAACAACAACAACAAAAACTTCGACTAGACAAAGAAAAACTTCAATCTCCCTAGATACTCCTCCTGAGTGAGAGATAGATGGCCCAAAATTTTGATCTTGATGACTTATTCTTGCCTCCAAAATTTCACTCTTTTACAACCCCTTTCCAACTCTTCTTCAACTTTGCATTTCCCAACTTCCAGCTTTCGGACATCGAACTATGAGAAAGAGAGTGAATTGCATGAATTTGAACTTCCTTTTATATATAGCCTTCCAATGAGGTTGAATTATCCTTCTTGAGCCTGACTTGATCTTCTTGAGGCCGACTTGGTGTAGCAGAGATTAAATTCATTTTTGATTCAAAAATAACTTTTTACATAATTTGAAAGCTCAAGAAGGTTCTCTTTTAATGTACAATGACTATAATGACTCAGAATAAATCCTAGAAGTCCTCAATGGGAAATTTGACCTTAAAAAATATGACCCAAGCATGAAACCCATGCTTTAATAAGTCATAATAATAGTAATATTTTCTTCATTCTTTTCATAAATACATTTCATTATGACTCAAATACATTTATGAATACCGAACCTAGTTACATATTTCAACACTCCCTCTTAACTGGGGAGGCATTCATAAATACAAGTACATGGAAGATCTCATAACACATGAACCATGAATAATTTAGGCACTGCAATGTCATGGACTAGATTCTTGACTAGGGCAATCTATCCAAGTTGGGACTAAGATGGACTAAAGCTTTCAACCTCTCTAGGTACCATCAGGTTTATTTGCTAACCATCAACCTAGGGATCTAAGCGCATATTCGAGGTAAGAGCTCCATGACCCCCTACTTCATGAAAAAACACCAACACAAAGTGTTGGCCAAATGTCCTCCCAGGAAATGTGTCTTACACATAAAGCCTCAACACTCTTGATTATTCCATCAGTAGCAAATTCTTCCCGATCAAACAAATTTTCTCCCAATCAAACTAATCAACAAACCTAAGCGTGTAAAACATGCTATGAAACCTCCAATAGATTTACCTATACAAACACAACCCCAATCAATAACAAACTTTCAAATGTACATAAATAGATACAAACCTCTAGGGTCTTCCAGACAACTAGATCTTTCTTCTCAATTTATCACAGTAGGACTTTCAAACTAATCTTTATAAAAGATTCATCAATCATACATTTTCCTTTCCTACTTTACATGTAGCAACATATTTTACAAATAGATCTGGCTTTTCTTATCTCAGGAGCCCTTCAAAATATATTCTCCACTTTTCTTCTCTCACTCATGGCCTTCACTAAGACTTACGTTTGTTGGTCATGGTTTAGTGCATGACACATGAAGTAGAGAACCATATCCATCACTCCCTCTTAATCAAGGAGGATCTAATCATTCCTATACCAAGAATATACCCAGCCTCCCTCTTAACCTAGGGAGATCAACTTTCATCCAAGCTCCCTCTAAACTTAGGGAGAATTCTTTCATCCAAGCTGCTTCTTAACTTAGGGAGTTCCACTTCTTTTCTATGACATTGGAGAATCCATCATGGCTTCCATCCTTCTTATCAGAGTTATCATGACCATCACACTTTTACTTTACAAGCATCTTCACCATCTTGAAGATTATGTACATGCACTACTCAGATAGAAAGTACAACCAAATCTATAGAAGCATGAAGTTAACCATTTCAAAATCATATAATAATGGAATCATTCAACTTTATACATCATATACCCAAACTTAGTTATAAAAAAAAGACACATACTCTTCAACTTCTTGCTAGGGTTTTTGTCATAAACCCTAGACTATATCAAGAATTTGATCATTTCATAACAACCTTCATTACATATAGGGTTTCAATGTTTCTTCCAGAGGTATGGCATACCCTACTACAACATATTCCAAACCCTAGAAGCAATTCAAACAAGTATAGATCTATAATGTATCTAACAACCTTAGAATTCATATGTTAGACTTATGTTGTAGCGGCTACAACCACCCTCCAAAATTTTGTCTTAGCCTTGTTTTGGAGCCTCCCTTTCAACCTTCACAACAGCTTGCATTGCTTCATCAAGTTCACAAGCTTCAGTGTCTTTCTTGCACAAAGGTAGCCTGACGGTCACATCTTGATCCATTCCCCTCACAGGTTGTTCACCTGGACTTGGTCCAATTGTAGGCTAAGCAACTTCCCCTTGAAAATTTGCGCATTTCTAGAGGGAAACCAACCTTCCCTCCAGAAATTGCGCAATCCTATCTCACAACCTACAGGGCTCCAGGATTGCGCAATCCTACCTGCCAACACTCCTAGTAGGATTTGCACAAATTTCCCTAGCATCGCTACTCAGCCCAGAATTTGCACAAATATGGGCTTCAGTTAGCTGCTCTGCCCAGAAATTGCGCAAATCTCCTAGAAACCATCCCAGCTCCCAGCCAGAAATGTGCATTTTTCTCTAATAGTCGAGTAGTCTCTTGCATGTGCAGCTGAGTTGACCAGTTCCCTCCAGGACCGAGCAAAAAAGACTTGCGTGCATGGGATGCTTCTCCCAATGCAGCATGCAAAGTCATCCCTTGTTTCAGGGATCTATGTTTAGCAGTTGGAGTTTACATGCAAGGAGCAATTCTGAAACCTCCCACCAAGTGTGGCTTCCCCTAGATTCGTGACATGCAGGTCACAACCTCGATTTTATCAAAACTCATCAACCGGACACTGCAGAGCTCATTCCTCACATCAACCTTGCATCTCTGACATCCACATCACATCTAGGAGTAGTCGGCACGTTCAGCTCAGCTATTTTGGGGTAATCCCTCTTCCCATGCCTTATGCTACATTTCTGTCGCTTTTTGAGTTTTCACCTATGGAACTACTATTTGCTTGATTTATTTGAACACTTGTTGTCGTTTACATATATACTAGCTTTTCCTAGCCCTGTTTCAGTTTTCGTTGCTATCTCATTGTTGTAGCATGCATGAAACTATTTTGCATGGACATTCGCCCAACTAGCAAAGTGCCTCACCCACATGCATGTTGATCTGTTTGTTGAATCTTTCATTCATGTTTTGCATGCACTATCAATCACTTCTGCTATCACTTAGTGTCGCCATGCATTTATTGTCTTAGTTTCTTTCAGTTGCTCGTCGGCGAGTCGGGCCAACCTTGGCCTGAACTTTTCCTTCACCAAGGCTGCATTGGGAAATCTGGGGAAGGAAGGCTCACCTTCCTCTCTAGATTTGCGTATTCATGCCCAACACTAGCCTCCAGAACTCTTTTGCGCATTTTTGGAGGGCAGTGGCTGCTTGGCCCAAGAAATTGTGCAAATGTGTCCCTAGGCAAGCAGTGCTTCACATATGGAATTATGCATCGTGCAATCCTAGCAGTCAACAGCCAGACTGGACTATGCATTGCACAGTTCCAGCAATCAGCCAGTCTCCCAACAGCCCAGACTGTGCCTTGTGCAGTCTTGGTAGTCGGTATCCTGACCTCCTGACCGAAATTGCGCAAACTTCATGATCATGCACCCAGGTATGTTGCAAGTCAGTTCTCATGTTCATTTTGGTTTTCAACTAACAGATTTCTTGCCATGAGTGTTTCCATGTCTCCAAGTATCCCAGGTGTTCATCTACCTCTCAACAGTACAGGTATAATGGTTTCCAAGAGAGCAAAGACAAAGACACCATTCATAGCACACTTGTGGATGCAATCGATCAAGTGTCCATGGACATGCCTACCCACAAAGACATCAAGTTGTTCGTAGACAAGGACATCAAGATATGATAGCAGCAGCATCACAGTGAGCAGCATCATGAATAGCAGCTGAAGACAGCATTCCAAATGCAACGAATGCAAGAGGAGGGTTGTTGACAACACGGAGATGAAACAAGGTTGTGAGCTTAAGCAAGTCCATTGATGATGAAAGAAACTTTGGAGACTCTGGCTACGAAGTGATGGCGCGACATGAAGATCGCAGGAAAGCAGAAATGGAACAAAGAAGGAGTTGCATGTGCTAAAGTAGCAACTCAGGAAGAACATGAAGCTGCACAGACAAACGAATGAGTTGCAACAGGAACATGAATAGTAGTGGGTGCAACATGCACTCATGGATGAAATCGCGCTCGTACAAGTTAAGGATCCATCCCAACAACTGACGTAGAGCAGACATGGTGAGCAGTATTGTTGATTGAATTGAAGGGATTCAGCAGCATGCATGTCGTTGAGCGCACACATACAATCCAACCCATTCAACACACTCACCAAGGCAAAGACAAGAAGCAAGTCCAACTAGGGCTGAACATGTACTTCAGCAAGTTGATGTGCGTGACCACCAACACACAGTTGAAGATTAGCACGGACACTATGCATCAGTGTGTTGTTGGTTCAACCAAACCCAAGAAGACCATGTGCATGTTAGTAGACGAGTGGGATGAAGGGGCCGAACCAATGCACCGGTTGCAATGGAGGAAAGAGTTCACTTCATCAAGATGTCACCATGAGGTGCACGCACACCATCATGGATGACCAAGCTTGGCATCAGCTCACCACCTTCACCATCACAAGCATGTCAAAGAGTTGGTCTCATCACAGCGGACCAAGTGTCAGTGATGTCTTGCAAGGCTTTCTCATGCCGTGTTATCTCACATGATTACATGTGCATTGTAATGTTGATTCATGTCAAGTGTAAGTCAAGTGTCAATGGTTGGATATAACAGTCATAGAGTAGGTGAAGAGTCATGAGGGTAGTTAAACTATCACAAAGGAGAATGTCAAGGGTCACTCCATTCTTTCCTATAAATAGTCCCTCATAACTCATTGTACAGGCTTTTGGTCAGCCAAGCTTCTACTAAGACTATCTTGAAGAATGCTTGGATAGTATTGTAACGCGCCTTGGCTTCTCCACTACTTGGAGCTTGTACATCTCTTTGGAGGAGCAAGCAGATGTGGCTGTAACGTTCCACTGTTGGGGCTAGCAGGTTTACATAGATGTATTGTATGATTGAGACTTACACCTCTTCATATAATAATAGCCATCACATTTTCATGCATATGTTGTTATTGTAGTTGGACTGCTCTGATTGCCTTAATGATATATGGTGTTTAACTTACGTACTTGTGTATGAACTGATTCACATGAAATTATATGAATCTTTTTGTATATGTTGTTAATGTTGTCATCATTCGTGTCGACTGCTTTGTCGAACATCAGACATACCTTTCACATGAACCTTGCTGTAACAACCATCGTACTTGTCTCAGACTGATCTGTGAAAGTTTTATGTGTTATCTTACCTTGTATGATGTGATTGTCGCATCCTAGTGGACGCTCTACCGGAAGCTATGCATGTCCTTTTGTGTTGTGTGTTCCTAGCCGAGTTGGGACTGATCCCTTTTAACCTAGAAATCACCTTCACCTTCTTCTCCCTTCAAAATGTTAGAACCTCTCATACAACTTCCTTGACTCACTACATCAGACACACCCTTGCTACTGACAAAGTTATCTTACTTGCCTCTGTGCGACATTGCAGTGAAGGCATTACCTTACGACCCACTACTGAGACTCCTACACCAAACAGTCTAAGGTCTAATTGGGACTTCTTACAGGGGGGATCCCCTTGACATGTTGGTGGGTCCATCACCGTCAATAACTTACTAGTAGGATTTAGTGTGAAACCCTAGATTTCACAAGCTTTAAGTATCAATCACAACTCAATTCAAAGTAACAACATGACAAACTTCCACTAGGGTTTGTTGTAAACCCTAGATTTTACTAACACCCACAATGTAATTTTATATTTTATCAACTTTTCATAAATCCTAGATTATCACATCGTCATCATATACCAGAGATTTGAACTTCTAATAAGGTGTAGTTACAAAAGCCTAGAATTCACAAATACTATCATCCTAGAGAATCAAACTTTAATTAGGGCTTAGTTCCAAACCCTAGGATCATGACCATCAACAATTAGGTCAACACATATATCTAGGAATTCATCTTCATGCACAAGCATATCATAACATGTGTTAATAAAACCCAAAGACACAAATATCAATAAAAGTTAGACATATAACAACCTTGATCAAACTAGGGTTTGATCATACAAACACGCACATGCCAAGGATTTAATTCCTAGGACAAAATCTAAAATAAGAGTCTTGCTTATAACCCTACCAAGACCTAATGATCTAGGGTTTCAATACAAAACATAACAAACCCTAAACTACCAATACTTCAAAGGTTCGGGATTTCAAACATTACCATTTAACGCTAACAAGTTAGGGTTTCCATACCCATACCAAAACCACAAACATGACATCATCAAAGCATCAAACGATTTTATTTTGACTTCAATAATAACCTTAAGTATTTTAGGGCTTCGCACACTATCATCGACATACCCTTAAGTTAGGGTTTTTCACAAAGAACCTTTCTAGTGTTCCACAAGATTAATCAAAGATATGAGGGTAGATTTATCTAATGATGAATTGCCCAATAAAGAATATTTATGATTCAGGAGAGACAGACACAATTATGTTAGTAATAGTTTATCAAGAATGAATATCATGAAGAGAGAAAAACCTTATCGTTTAAGACATACCTTTGTTTCTTAACAAACCTTGTAATTCCATTGCTTTGTCGTGTGAAGCCTTCTTCCATGTTCTATCAGTATTCAACAAGTCTTTCCTAAACAAGGAAAATATGAATATAAATGTGATTAGTATTTAATGCAAACAAAACTAGATAAGTAAGGAAGACTAAAAATAAAAAGTAATAAGATACTTATCTTTGGAGGTTGATAAGGGCCCCCTCCAAGCTTGACGGATACTTATGCATGGGATAGTCCCTAAGAGTTCCTAGCAAATAGGTCCTTGACTTTGGGTCCTTCCATCAAGCTCTTCTTTGGTGAAACTTATTTGGAAAAGTTTGCTTGATCCCTGTCGCTTCTTTCTTGGGCCTTGGCCCTTTAGACTTCTTGATTTTGTAGACTTTTTCACTTTTCCTTTTACCATATCCAAGACCTTATTCTTTTCGAAGATGAGATATATCCTCTTCTTCTAAGAATTGTAATTGGATGCTCCTTCTAATTTGTTCTCTCCCTTTATTGTGTTAGACACTGTCCTTGAAGATATTAAGCTTCTTTTCTTATAAGCTCTCCTTATATGATCCTTTAATCAACTTCTAGAGGTTCCTTAGATTGCTTTCAATAGATCCTTAAACTATATTTTTCCTCCTTCACCTTAGCTCTGTTCTCTAGCTTCAATGATGTTGATCCCGGGCCTCTAATAGCATAGCTTTTGTTGTCTCCCAATTCCACTATATGAGAAGATGGTTCCTTTGATAGAGTGTGAAGTTGTTTACTCTTCCTTGTCATATTCCTAGATGCTTCATTGTCAATAATCCATGAATTATCGTCATTAAGTGAGCCTGTAAGTGCAGCCAAGAACCCTTGACTTTTGACTTTGTTGAATAAGTAGTAGAAGATCTTCTTGATACAACTTCCTACAATATTGAATCTCATTCTTATCAGAGAGGGAGTAATAATTTTCCTTCAAGCCAACGTAGTGATCTTCAAACTTCTTTGACCTTACTTATGATACCATGTTGAGAAATCAATGCTAGTAGAATTAGGTTTAGATTTCTCTTATTTATAATTACTTGTGAATTATGTTGGATTCTTTTACTTCTTTGTTATATTATCTTTCATCAAGCAATTACCAAATTATGTGTGCATGAAGATCAAAAAAACACAAGACACAAGATGTAGGCATTCTGTCAGGGAAAAACCCCTATCTAGGGGAAAACCCAGTCAACAATTCTTTCTTCAATAGTTTCTCGAGATAATGCAAGACTCTTGACCTCGAATAAGACTTCCTCCACACGAAGTTAGCCCTCAATCCTTCTTGCAGATGATAACTCTTCAATAGAAACTTTAACCTACCAGCATCAACTTGTAGTAGCAGCTTCAACCCAGCAACTAGAAGCCGCAGTAGAAGCATAAAACTTCGTCTAGACAAAGAAAAACTTCAATCTCCCTAGATACTCCTATTGAGTGAGAGATATATGGCCAGAAATTTCGATCTTGATGACTTATTCTTGCCTCCAAAATTTCACACTCTTTTATAGCCCCTTTCAAGCTCTTCTTCAACTTCGCATTTCTCAACTTCCAACTTCAAGATATTGAACTATGAGAGAGAGAGTGAATTGCTCCAAATGAATTTGAATTGCCCTGTATATATAGATTTCCAGTGAGATTGAATTACCCTTCTTGAGGCTGACTTGATTTTCTTGAAGCCGACTTGGTGTGGAGGAGACTAAATTCATTTTTTACTCAAAAATAATTCTTTTTACATAATTCGAAAGCCCAAGAAGGGTCTCTTTTTAATGTAGAATGACTCTAATGACTCCAAATAAATGCTAGAAGTCCTCAATGGGGACTTTGAATTAAAACAAGATGACCCAAGCATGAAACTCATGCTTTAATAAGTCATAAATATAATAATAATAATATTTTCTTCAATCTATTGATAAGTGCATTTCATTGTGACTCAAATACATTTATCAAGACTAAACCTAGTTACATATTTCAACATGAAAAACTTTGTCCTTACACGCCATGATAGTGGTGTGTGGTTGGGAAGGAAAAGACAAACAACAAAAAAGAGATCGGGCAGAAGGGGAGAGAATGAGAAAAGGAGGAGCACTAGTGAGAGTGCAAGAGGAGGTTGGAAGGAGGCAAGAAGAATTGAAGTTGAAGAGTGTGGGTGGAGCAAGTGCTCTGGATTCATGTGTGCCTCAAGTGGAGCCATTGTAAGGTTCTGGATTCTCGATCTTTTGATTTACAGGTGGAAGCCAAATCTCTAGATTCCCATGGAGGCCTTCAAGTGGAACTGTTAGTGTGCTTTAGATTCCTATAGGAGACATGTGGAGGCACTAGGTTCTGGATTCCTAATGTGAAAAGTGGGCAGAGAAGCTTAGACCTATGGATTCCTATAGTGTTATTGAGGGTTGGGCACTACAAGTTTTGGATTCCCTAAACTATTTGTCGGGTGGAGTTGCAACAACTGTGGATTCCATAAACTAGTTGTGAAGTGGAGCTATAGATATTCCACATTGTTGATTGTGTTTGGAAGGAGACACATTACACTCTAGATTCCTAGTGGATAGGTGGATATTTTGTGGACTTTGGATTCCCATGTGAATGAGTAAATGATTGGTGTGTTTATCCCTTCAGCACTTCCATTCACAGAATTTGAATCGGGCTCAGGGGTGGTTGGTTGTAAGAAAGACTTGTTGTGCAACCAGACTATGGTTAGTGGGAGAGTTGAAGTATCAATCTTAGTTGTCAGTCATCATATAAGTACTTACTTGTGTTAATATGTAAATGAACTTTGTGTAAATGCTTATTGCTTATGTGAAATGTGAATGTTTAAATGAATGTTTTCCTTAATGGCTACTTGTACAATTATGTATGTATGGCTACCAGTAATAGTCTAGTGAACATTGGTCAAATGATGTCTTCTTGTATGCATGGAACTACAATATATATGTATGCTTAATGGTGATTGTTGTCTTGTATATATGTATATATATGACGAGAGGTGTGGAATCCCTATTTAAAAGGCCAATATGACTTGTATTGAAATGATCTATGCCAAGAGGGTTGTGATGTTACAATGTTTAATAGGGTTTGCCTTTGTATGTGCCTGCCACAACATGGTTGTGCAAGCCTCATTTAAGCTTTGGACAGTTCGTCATGCTCAACTAAGTGTTGTGGGCATCATGTACACACAGACACACACATAAATCTAGGACTCATGTTGTGTGCAAAATTTGAGGAAGATCGAGAATAAGTAAGTGCCAAGATGAATTTTGGTGTTGTCAATTAACGAGTAATTGGCCATTAATTCGGGGGATTTGGGCCATACCCAATTTGTAAATGTGGTGAGTGGTTTGAATGGCCAAGTGTGGGCCAAGCATGATAAAATTTGGTTGTTCAAGGTTTGGGCCCAAAAAGGAAAAGAATTGGCAAGCCCAATATAGTTTTGGGTATTCAACAGAAGTATTTATATTTAGGCCTGAAGACCCAAACAGCCCATTCGGGGCCAGTTTGGTGGACCCTAAGCAAGGTTATGTGGCATACGCCATAATGGCAAGCCATAGGGCATAGTTTGGGGCCAAACTCGAAAAACCCAAGGGTTTGGTGTTCGCCATTATGTGTAGCATCGTTGCATAAGAAAGGGACCGAGGGTTGAATCTCGTTATAATGGGGAATGGATGAAAATCCTGTGGAGGGTCGGTCAAATGGAACCTTAGTTCAGGGTGATGTGGCATGTACCACTCCCACTCCCACTTATGACATGACACATGGATAGGTGGTGACATAGACCACCTTGGTGAGTTGGGGTTGCCATGTGGGGCCCTATGTGTGTGTCGCATGATATTTTCTTGCTAACATGGTGAGGTTTAGAGGCCATATATTTAAATTTTGAAGCTCTTGAAGTTGTGGTATCATTTTTAGGGTTTCTAATATAAAAGTCGATTTCCAATTGGGGATCAAATTCTGAAATATAGATTAATTTATTGTTGTCAAAACTGCCTAGATTTGAAAGATTCGTGTTATTGAAGGGAGTCACCACAGTTATCACGCTGCATATATTAAAGGTTGTGGGGCACATCGGACGAGGTGGACCACCAACCATTATGCCGAGGATCAGGTGGGTCATGCGGTGGCCATGGTGAAAATTCTCTTCGCAGTGGACCGACATCACATCACCAAGTGAGAAGGAAGATCATTGATTTTGGTAGGCTATGAAGCCTCACTTCATTCACAATGAAGGCAGGAGATCGAAGGCCCTCTTTAGACCATGTGGATTTTCTTGAGGAGGCCAAGCCATGAGAGGGGCCACAGGCTGCAAGCAACACCAAATCTAATTGTTGCATCATTGGGGTAGGGTTTGGTGCCACATAAATCCTGAAGATAGTCACAAGCGAGTCTCACCCTCGCACAAGGAATGGAATTTCCACATAATCATTGCCCAGTCACAGAGAGAATTTGTGGATGATTGCATTCCCATGATATGAGTTTGCCATTTGTAGCAAGCAACTTGTTGCACAAAGATCAGATTAACCGTGTTGGGATCGATGGAAATATTTTATGTGGGGAGGCATCACATGTTAAGACACGTCAATCATATTTAGTTCAGTTTGTGACGTTGAATTCATAAGGGTGCAAAGTGTGTTCAGGGCCAAAAAGTCTACAAAGCCATGAACCATCATCAAGAAGTGTATCATGTTACAGAAGGCTACCATTAAATTGCAAAGGAGGGACAAAATTCTTGGTAAAATTTTGGTTTGTTGGTGATCCTGTTTTTCCCAAGGGTCGTTGATTATCAGTTGGACAGAAACATAAGTGACCTTGAGCATCGACCTCGTCTGAGCACTTTCACAAGCAACAAAAATTGAAGATAGGTTCGTGTTGTGTTTTAATGAACTAGAACTGGTGCTACACTAAATGCCACCACCACCCTACAACTTCCACACCAACAAATCAGACAACGAGCAACATTGTAATCATCAGCCCCGACACCAGTCTCAACCCCAAGGATGGCATGAACACATGTGTCGAATTTTTTTGGGTAGATCGTCATCGCTTGGTGAATAATAATATAAATTTTTGTTTGCTATGTCTCCATATAGTGAGAGAATAGAACTAATTTTGTCCATATCTTTTATGACGTGATGTGTTAACCTTGAAACAACAAGTGTTGCCCAGTGACATTTTCGGTTGAACATAATTCCTTATTGTTTTTCGACAACTAATTTGGTTAAGGGAGTGTTGACTAAAGGGATTATGAAACTATTATAAATTCCCACATTTAATCCCTTGGATTGGTCTTGATTCTTGGCTAGGTTCAATATCATGTTGGATATGTATATGGGCATATTCAATGTTGTTCATGTGTTCATATATAGTAGTTGGTTAGTTAAAAGGATAGTTATTTGGCCAAACATGTTAGACAATTTCTAATATCGAGAAAATTTGGAGCATTACTCACAGCCAAGACCAAGATCTAGTGTTGGAGCTCTATGTTCTAGGAGTAAATCTATAGCCATCAAATTGGGAGGAAAAATAACAGCACTGAGAATTTCTTCTACACGAGCTATTGTTGCATTGGATTATTATTTTCTTCAATATTATTTGCAGGTGTTCAATTTTCTTATGGAGGCTAAATATTTATCATTTGTTTTCTTTGAAGCTTAGTATAGATCAATTTCTTAGAAGGATGTTATGTTTTGCTATCTCTAGTAGCTTGAGCTAGTTGGACCCACGTTCCAATTGATCTGCTCCTATTATATTTGAGTGGTATCACCACATAGGTGATCTAGATCAAGGTCATTATTGCAGGAGAACAATTTGTTTCTACAAAGGTTTATTGTCTCTACTTAAAGGAGGTGAATCAATTTTATTGAAGAAAGCCAAGGAGAGAGAGAAAGAAGACTAAGCTTTGAAATCCATTGATGCCAAGCCATAATGTCATTGCTTTACTTTTGGAAACGCCTCAGGAATCAACATAGTAGTACAACCACTAGTCCTCTATGCTGCAACTTCGATGGATCACAAATGGCAACAACTTACAAATCAGAAGCAAGAGCAAAACAACAAGCCTTTCTCTCAAAAGATCCATGCTATCCTTCAACAGTCAAAGGATATCTAGAAGGAAGATGTCAGAAGCAAGTGTCTCCTTGCACTTGGATTCAAGTTGCAGTATATGAAGTGAGGAGATGCCCTTCTTAAGTTGGAGGAATTAGACACGTGTCTATCCAAGGTGGGACAACCAGAATGGAAGAAACTCGATTGGGCTCTCAAGCCATCCATGCTTGCATTAGTACATTCCAAACTTTGGGAGCATCCTTGTGGAGAGGTGAGGCTCACAGTTGCTTCTTGTCTCAGCAGGATCACAACGTTAACATTGCCATTATTGCCTTACAATAATGATATCATGAGAGATATATTGCAGTTGATGTAGAAGCCCTTCAGGGGTTGAACAACATTATGCTTCCTGCGTTTCAGAAGCAGTCCAAAATCTTAGAACTCATGGCAGAGTTCAACTTTGGCACATTCATGTTGAATTTGGGGTGTGAGGACTTAATCTTCGAGGAGTTCCAAAACTTTTACACTAGCATTACATCAGCTCATCCAGATCGTGTCAAAACAAGCATGCAAAATATTATGTCATTGTTTTTAGAAGGAGATGTCGACATCTGCAAGATACCAAGATCCAAATTGTTGATCATTTGGAGAAAGGAACCAATTGCATCATCGGTCGCCTATGATCTAGTCGAAAAGTTGGTCATGCAAAACATAAAATTGCTCAGAAGAGTGCTGACTAGGAAGGAGTTGAAGAGGATTAATGGAGGAAGCAAGAACAAAGAAAATAAAACTTGTAGCAAGAATGAACTAAGAAAGCGAGGACTATGCTTTATCTGCAAGGGACCTTCGGCACTTAACCATTCATGTCCAAGTGAAAGGAAGGAGGCCACAAGGACAAAAAAAAAGGAGATTCTTTCAAATCATGAGGATTCATCTTAAGGATCTGAGCAGTCAAGTATAGATGGCGAGCAACAACACAATGTTATTCAGAGAGACTTGCAGGACAAGCCAATGATAATCAACGAGCTTGACAAAGTACATGGGGAAAGGAAGGAGGTAATTCTTCCTAACGATGTGGTAGACTCTTGTAGAACTGAATCTATAGATATCCAGGAGAACATCCATAAAGAGTATGGGAAATCAAGTATAGATAACAATCCACCAATACATCCATGTTTGACAATCAGAGAGGGTGGAGAACATATCCCCACATGTGGTGAAAGCCAGGAAGAAGACATTCAAGGAGAATCAAATGAGGAGCTAGTGATAATAAACTGACATGATAAGCATGACCATGTGGGGCAGCATGACAAATATAGTATGCAGGACGAGCCATTTCTGGAGGGTCAATCAAAGATTCAAGTTGAAGCTGTGGTCATGGGGCATCTGGTGCAAACAGATACAGAGACATTCAGCAAGGCACGAAAATTGCCAGTACAAGAATTTTGAGAAAGGATCATGCATTTCAAGACAGATTTTATGATGTTGAAGTAGAGAGTCTAGACAATCCGAGACACTCTCTTGCAGGAGAAAAGAAAAATTGAGGAGCTCATAGGGGTATGTGTCGAATCAACGACCTAACTGTCTAGTGTTGAGGAACGACTCAAGTCCCTTACAAGGAAACAAGAGGAGTACAGTTGGGAGTTCCAAAGCAGCCCCCTACAAGAGTACATAGATAAGGCTTGTAACACTACCAAACCCCCCTTATACATTGGGAAGAGCAAGGCAAAGTTCTCCAAATGCATCATGTTGGGTGACAAAGTGGAGCAACATGAGTTGAGCATTGAGCAACATCAAAATAGTAGATTTGCAGGTATTCAACCTTCCTAAGGCGTGGATTGGCAAGAAATTATGAGTTGGCACTCTATTGATGGGTTGATTCCTAGGAGAACACTCACAACCAAGGGCATATTGCAGCTTGGGCCCTTTGGCAGGGGCAGTGATGGAGCGCTGAGATGGTACTATAACCCACAGGTCTCAGGACTTAGGTGGCATTGGGATCCAGTAGAATCTATTGGGGCCAGGATTGGCCGGAGGATTGTTTGGGATCCAGATGAATCTATTGAGGGAAGGATTGGTCAGAGGATCGTTTGGGGTCCAGGTATCAAAGGATCCATTCAGGATCA
Source organism: Pinus taeda (assembly GCA_000404065.3). Lineage (NCBI taxonomy): Eukaryota > Viridiplantae > Streptophyta > Pinopsida > Pinales > Pinaceae > Pinus > Pinus taeda. Next base: position 103,546 of record APFE031613262.1, read on the forward strand.
TGTAGCATGGAGGTATGGAATAACACACTAGGTTGAATGGGATCCTAGTATCACTATTTTTGTTGTGGATAGCAGTGAATTGCTTGAGGGCAAACACTCTTTGGGCAGGAGGATTTGTAATATTCCCTTTCTTCATCTGGTCAAAATGGACAGAATTTGTCCATGGTTTACCGTGGTATTTGCCCATGGTATTTGTCTTCGGTTTTCGAGGGAAAATAATAAAATATGGTCTTTAGAGAGTCCATCAAGCCTATAAAGGGGATAGAAGCTAAGTATTTGGATCATTCGGGTTTATCTATCTTCTTGTGTTTTTCTTGAGAACTTGGCATGGCTAGTTCCAGTTTGATCCCAGGGACGAAAACCCCATGAGTGTTATTTGTCTAATGGATCTATCCAGGGTCCACGATTGTGCTTCAGTGCATTTGTCTTCTCTTTTGATAAGCAGTGGTGCATGCCATTGCAGGGGCTTGAAATTTATTGTATGGGCATGTACCACTATGTAGATAGAAACCTTCGAGGCATGAAACCACCAAGTAGATAGGGGTTTCAATTTGAGTAATCAGTTATGAAACTAAGGAGAGAATTTAGAATCTAAAACAATTTGGTAATTCTTATTCCAATTTATATTATAAGTCTGTGGGCATAGATAGAAGAGGTAGGGTGAAGACACGCCCAATAGCTGTGTGAAATTGGGTTAATAGAGAGGAGGTAACTGGAGTAGAGAATCAACTAAAATTGTGTGTAATCGTAGAATTGATTCAAATCGTGGTGAAATGATACAGAGCTGCTTGGCGGAGTTGCTTTCTCACATAATATATATACTCCGTTTTATGTGGATACTCTGGTTTTTACATTGACTGCGGAATGCATTTATTGTTGATTTGTGTGGCTGGTGAGATATGTGTATGAAGAAGTTAATGAAAACAAGCTTCAAAAAAACTAAGTTCATCCATTTTCTATCTATAAATGATGTTGCCTTTATGAATATCAAACTGCAGGTCATCGTAAAAGATTCTAGCATCAATTTCATGGACGTTGAACGCACGAGATAGAGTATTGCGTTGAACTTCTATTTTCCTAGATGTTGGAAGGTTTCCAGGAGAATCCGACTGTGGCAATCAATGCAGTTTGAAGGTTTCGGATTAGACCGAGTTGGATTAATTTTCATAATCCAAAATTCAACAATGTTGGAGTTTTCTTATTCTTTCAAATTTCGTCAATGAACAGAGACGTGTGAGAGTCCGTCAGGTCCTGTTGTCAAAAATGGCCTACAGGAGCATTCTTCCGTAACAATATTCTAGATCGTTTCGTCCATCGACCTCTTCCTCTCTTACTTTAACCAGGTAGCTGGTGGCAATCCTCCCAACCTTGTCATTGCGGACCTGCGTAATCTGCCAAAAGACACGAATGGAACTTTTGAAGTCCATTGGACGTAGAAGGAACACCTTTGCAAAAGAGACAAGTTTGAGCATCGAACAGACTAAGAGACGAGTCTGAGCACCGATGTGACTAAAAGACAAGATTAGAACACCTATTGCAAAGCTATATGTGTACTATTCAATAGTTTGAGTATATAGGACATAGAGCGACGTTGTAGAACCAGTTTGTGCAGATCGAGGATACAGGGCAGAGTAGTAGCTGTGGCACAAATCATATTGGGTGTTGTCCAAGGATTGGATAAAGGAAGTTTCTGTTCTATATAAAACCAAGAGAGAACAAAGTAACCCGTCTCTGATCTACGTATAAAAAAAAGGTTTTAGAGTTGTGGCACTAATGTGGGTTCATTGTAGATTCAAGTTACAAGGGAGCAAGAGACACAAGCTGCAGATTTACACAAAGGAAACAGAGCAAAAATATTATTGTTTATACTGAGTAATCAATCTGGTAACCCCTTGCAACATCATGTACTGCGGACCTATCTTTTGGATGAAGCTATCCAACAACTCACATATAGTAATTGTGCATCTTTAACTTATGAGAATGCATCAATAGAACTGATAAGCATTATCCCCTTGGGAAAATTAACCAAGAAATTGAGAATGAACCTAACCTTCCCATCTATCCAACGATCTAACATAACAATGCATCCTATGATCGCTTATGATTCCCTAGGCTCACCCGATATCTTTGTGCAATCAACCTTTTCCCCGTAAAGAAAGGCTCTCTTAAGTCATTATAGAAAGGGCTCTTGTATCCCAGCAGACCAACAATGGTAGCAACTTCAAAGTTCAAACATAGAATGGTGGAATGGGTTGTTTTTGGCAATGTTGAATGGTATGTCACTCCATAGAAAACCTCTTGCCGTAATCTTGTTGGCCTCCTCATCCTTTGCTTTCACTATCGAATAGAAGGTCGTCCCTTGGGCACTGACCTTAGCACAAAGAAAGGAAAGGATGTTGAAGGGCTGGGTATTATGGAATGTGAGCCCAAGCATTAGCTTCCCCCGCCCTTGAGATGCTTGCAATTTTATTTGCAAGCTCAAGCCTCATATCTTCCTTTTGATCTCTCTTCTTAAGAAAATGATTGATTTGCAATGTGAACACTTTTTGAGGTAGATGCTAGGCAAATCTCCACTTCATTCCCTAGGATTTTGGCAAGGTGTTATTTCAAGTGTTTGATTCCATTGAACATTTCCATAGCACATAGTTTGCAATTCAACTTAATTCTCTTATGACCATCATATGGTAGAGCATACTGCCACATCGGGTCCAATGGATTTGGATTTTTGAAATGTGTAGAGCACTAGTTAAACTTGTAAATCTATCGAACAAAACAAATGAGTAAAATTTAGAATCCAAATCCAAAAAAAGCTTCAGGAATGTCACAATTAAGATATCTTTGCTACGTAAGTGTTATATCCCCCATTAAAAAGGGCGAGAAGAGATATATCTAATGTATATTGCAAATCTTATACAAAATCTTGATAAACAAAGAAAATGAAGGCATAAATATATTTACATACCTAGAAATATGAATAAAATAGATTGGAGTAAATCCCACACCGCAATGCATAATTGATGGCAATGAGAACTATAAATTTCCCCTTGTTTACCTGATGGAAAATGGTCATAATATTTTCAAAAATCAATCTCCCTAGAAATTTTGCAAAACGAAATTTTAAAACCAAAAATCGTAACTTGAAGTGGATGGATGGGAAGGTAGCAGGGCAATTACTTCGATTGTCTCGCAATAATATGGACATTATTGCAATAAATTCAGATTATCATGATAATTTCCTAAAGTGAATTTATTGTCACAGATACTGGTGATATTATCACAAAGGTGGGTTTCAGTGATAAATATCATGATAATTTCAATATTACTGCAATAAGTGTAACACTGAAAAAAAACTAATGACTAAAAAAGTGAAATGTATGGACAGATTTCATGTCGGATAAACACTGATCTAACATCAGGTTATTTTAAAAGAAATAAAAAATATTTTATTGTTTCACGAAATCAGTGGTATAGCACAGAATTCCAGATGTAAATTTGCAAAACCTAACATGGCATTCTACATACAACAAAATAAAAGACCAGGGAGAGAATTATCAACTATACATACTATAAGTAGGTATTACACAAATGTACATATAAAATTGTTAGGAGAATAAGAAGTAATTCCTCAGATAAAAAAATTCTCATTTTCTTAATATAGTAGGGCCAAAAAGAGTAATAGATATTTTCCTAATTCCTCTTTCTTGCAAATCCATGTGCACATTTTTTCCAGAAAGAGTAATAGATATTTCCCACATTCTGAAGATATCTCACTGATACAAATAATATCATAATGTTCTTGCAGTGATCCAAATGGCAAGCAATTTGTGTAATATTCAGTTTCAATACTACCCAATGATTGTCGGAGTTTCCTCCACTGTACATGCATTTACACAAGGGCTTTGCAGATACGTAAGCAATCTAAAAGGAAAGACTTGCTACAGCCCTATTCAGCATTCTTTCCGAGCAACTTTCAACTTTCGACAATTGAAGAAGCAATCAGTGATATATGAAAGTACTGGGGTAACAAAGCTTACAGTGGCCTTGCGTTTAAACTCTGAATCAATTTCCACATTTTTTTGACAAGAAATATCATCCCTTTTGGATTCCCAACAAAGACTCATCAATTACTCAGCGTGTGACACACTATCTTTTCCTCTGCCTTTTTCCAAAACCAGAGGAAGCAGCTCACAACAGTCAAAATAAATTACTGCCACTGGAAAGAGTGTCCATATAAACAGTGAATGTGATTTCAACGGGGTTGAAACCCCTTGCAGATATTTCTTTGACAACCTGGTAATTACGGCAGCGAAATGTAACGGCATTATCACGGCAGCGCTTCCGTCATTTCCTAGAGTACCTATCTGGCTCCTGCAACTGTCTTTTCTTTATAGAAGTGATTGTTAAGTGCTGAATATAATGTTGTCTTCAAACCTTTTTGGTGATCTTATACAACATTTTCTTGGCCTTTTCGGGCATGCTTTCCTTGCATAGTTCATCCATGAGGGTGGTATATGTAGTACTGTTAGGGACATCGCCACTATCATCCATCTGCTGAAGTAAATTTATTGCCTCCTTAAGCTTACCAACTTGGCAGAGTCCAGCTATCAATGTTTTGTATGTAAAAATATCAGGTTTCAGACCCTGCTCTGGCATCTCATGGAAGATCTGTTGAGCTGCCTCTAACCTGCCAAGCTTGCAGAGACCATCTATTAATTTATTATAAGTAAATAAGCTAGGCCTGCAACCTTTCACCAACATATCTTCAAGGAGATCTCTGGCCTTCTCTAGATTACCAACCTTGCAAAACCCATTGATAAGTGTAGTGTATGTGATTTGATCAGCCTGATGGCCTGTTTGCGCCATAATATCGAATATTTCAAGAGCTTGTTGAAGCTTTCCTTCTTTGCAGAGAGCATCAATAAAAACATTGTATGTGACCACATCTGGCGTATACCCCTTATCTAGCATCTTGTGAAGCATTTTGGTGGCCTCTTGCAATTGCCCTTCCTTGCAAAGTCCATCTATTAATATATTATAGGTAAATATGTCAGGTTTGCAACCTTTCTGTAACATCTCTTGAAGGGGTTCCCCGGCCTTTCCCGGATTACCCACCTTGCAAGAGCCATTTATAAGAGTATTGTATGTGATTTCATAAGGCCGGTGGCCTGTTTGCTCCATAATATCTAACAGGCTTAGAGCCTGTAAAAACTTGCCTTCTTTGCAGAGACCATCAATAAACGCATTGTATGTGAACACATTTGGAGTATAGCCCTTATCCAGCATCTCTTGAAGCATTTCGGTGGCCTCTTGCAATTGTCCTTCCTTGCAGAGACCAGCAATGAATGCAGCGTATGTGACAATATCAGGAGATATGTTATGTTTGGGCATGTCACATAGGAGTTTCCTAGCTACATCCAATTTGCCTGCCCTAGAAAAACCATCGATGAGAACAGTGTATGTGATAACATTTGGAGTGTACCGTTTATCCAGCATTCCATGGAGCACTTTTGTGGCCTCCTGCAATTGCCCTTCCTTGCATAGACCATCAATAAATGAACTGTATGTGACAACATCAGGACATATATTTTTCTTAGGCATCTCATAGAAAAGCTCCCTAGCATCATCCATCATGCCTTTCTTGCAAAGGCCGTCAATCAATATACTGTATGCAATGACATTAGGATTTAACCTATATAGTAGTTTCTTAGCATCTTCGAGCTTACCTTCTTTGCATAGTCCATCCATGAGGATGCTCAATGTGATTTCGTCAGGTTCATGGCCTTTCTGTAGCATAACAGCCAGCAACCCGAATGCCTCCTGGGTTTTCCCTCTTTTGAATAGCCCATGTATTAGGGTACTATATGTAATAGAATCAGGAGCCTGTTCTTCGACCACCATTTGATAGTAAAGCTTCACAGCATCTTCGATTCTGCCCTCCCTGCAAAGCCCTTTCAGGAGCGTATTCAAGGTTATGATACGTGGAACATAACCATTTGCTTTCATTTCTTCGAACACTTTGAATGCACAATCTACTCTACCTGTTTCACAGTGGCAATTGATGACCATGTTTAAAGTTATAAAATCTGGAACAATACTTGCTTCCAACATATGTCTGTAAACAGACAAGGCTATCTGGTGTTCATGTCCTCGGATGAGGCTCCTCAACAAAAACTTGCAGGTGAAGAGAGAGACAGTGGATTTAGCTGAAAGAGGCATATTGTTGAAGGTTTGCGCTGCCTCTCGAAGCCTGTTGGTGTTACACAATTTTTTAATGCGTTTCTCTGCAATGTCATTGGCATTGAAAGTCTGGGAGGAATTTGTGGAGCGAGGATCTGCACTGCAATTGGCATTGAATGTGGGGGATGAGTTTGGGGTCCTTTTAAGAAGGCAATTGATATGCGCGTTAAGCTCATTCTTGTTGTTTGGCAGAACATAAAATGAAATGTTTGATATAGAAAGCATGGCGAACGAATTGAGATGGAGATTCCGAACAGTTTGAGTGAATGAATGCCCACACTTTTAAAACTTCAATCCTGCTGTTGTGTTATTTTCTTTTCAGATCCATCTCTATTTCCACTCCACTCGTTGCTGCGCGATCTTATCTTTATCTCTAGTAACCCATTCGTGTATTGTTAGGTAGAGCGGTCTGGGTAACCTTCGATTGACTTTTAGTACAAACAAAGAATTTCTCCCATGGATACTGGAAGGTCAAGCTACCTCTTGCGGTTACGAATGTCCTCAGTCATGTCTATGAGCCACATGATTGGCAAACGCTGCTTCCCTTTGAAGAGGAGATACCAGTTTAGGTATCATTACACGGGAGAAATTTTAGAAGGTAAAGGATATGGATTAATCTCAATTTAAGGGAAACAAATTTGATTAAAGGTTTATTTAATTAAATGTAGTTAATAAGTTACAGATTTTTTAACGAGTTTTTGTTAAAAATTTGATGAAAAATTATTGGATGAGTTGTTAAATATGTATAGGTTAAGTGCTCCAAAACCCTTTGAAGATTTTAACTTTATTTATGCATGTTTCAAATAATAAAAAATAGCACTCTCGCTAAAAAAATGTATCATCATGAAAAAATGTAAAAGCTTAAAATAATTAGAGGTTGACTATTTAATTATGTGTAAATACATATTATCTATATATATTCTCAATTTACTCTATATACATTGGAAAGGTGTCATGTTTAATATAACATTTTAAAATAATAGTAATATTTATGGTAGGTGTAATCATGAGTGTATGATTGTTTATAATAAAAATAAATAAATAAAAATTATATATATATATATAATATATATATATTGTTGGGTTTGGAATATGCTTTAAAAATGTTTTTGCGCGTCTAAGAGCTCATATTTCTTGGATGTAAGGAAATAGGTTAACAGCGCAAGACCTAGAGGCATTACGCAGGAGTGAAAGTTTGCCCCCTTATGGACCACCAGCGGGTTATTTCAGGTGGTGTGGTTTTCCTTGAATAACGGGTGATGAATTAACTTGCATTCACGGATAACAACTAGAGATGGTTGTCCTCACTGTTGGTTTGACAACTGAGTTATGATAGGTTTTCCCATCTATGTAAAAAAACATATACAAACAATAGGTTAATTGGTAGCTTAATAATTCCTCACAATGTTATTGGGCATTGGCTACTTGTTGAGATTGCAACAAGATGATGGAGCTTAGTGAAAAGAGTCGCCTTCACTAAGTGGGCCCGCAGGCTATTTTTGGTGCAAGTCTATTTTTAGACTATGTCTATTTTTAGACATATGGATCATGTCTATGGATTGCAGGGTGTTGTTTATGGATGATTGATCAAGTTGGAAAAATAGATGGACTTCTATTTTTGATGAAAGTGTGAGTGATCACAGTGTGAGTGATCAAGTCTATTTTTAGACTGGCTGTCAAAAATAGAAAAGTCAAATATTATTATCTCACAATAATATTTGGACTATAAATTTAATCTTATTCTCTTGGAGCACTTCAGTTTGAGCTACAGAGGTGGCACATGCAGCTGTCAGAAGGAAATACGCTTTTCTTATGAGTCAGTTGAGTTGTTGCATGCATGACTTCAGTTAGAACTCAATCAGTTGAGTTTGGTGGAGTTGATTGTGGAGTTGACGGAGTTGTGTTCAGTTTAGCTTTGTTAAACTGGTTGTATTTAGTCTAACTGGCAAATAGACTAGAGATGAGTTGGGTGAATTAGTTATTAATTAATTCACAAGTTATTAACTCATAATACAACTATGAATACATCAGTTAACTCAGTTGCATGTCAGTGCATGTTCAGTTCAATAGGGACAGGTGGTAGAGAATCAGATTGCTATCAGTTGTGACTATAGTTGTGCACTAGATCTTGCACAATCAAGGGATTGAGTATGCCAATGAGTTTGCCCACGTATTTGCCCACATTTTAGCTTATGCTCATGTCCACATAGCTTGTGTGAGTATTTTGCAGGTAAATATGTGGTTGGTTTGGCATTCTCATCAGTTCTTGAGCAGGTATTGAGCAGTGGAGGCAGGCAAGCAGTGAAGAGTTTGAGCCAGTGATTGATTCAGATCTGAGCTGTATTGTGTGTAACAGAGGTGGAGATACTTGTGAGAAGTATTATGCTGTGTAATGTTACATGACTCAATCATTAATATACAGATAGTTGGGGTTTTTAGCGAGATGCTTTCCCCGGGATACATACTGTGTTAATGTGTGAATGCTCTTGATGTTTTATTGTTATTGATGCTGCTATATTGATGATCAACGTAGAGGAGCTTATGTATTGTGTATGTTTTCCGCAATAGTACATGATAAGGATAATCTCCATTGAATATGTGTTAAATTATTCAAAATTTCTACACCAATATGCCTTTTCCTTCCTTGTCAAGTCCTGGCAATATTGTTGGAATTGGTATATTCGGTAACTTTTGAATGAGTTCCCACCCTGCTTCGCCATTCTCCCATTCATACCTTCCTTTGTTTATCAAATTTGGTTGGATAATTGTACCAACCTCTACCATTTCTGCAACCATATGTTCAATTTCACTCCTTTGGGAATATGGATATCTATAAGGCTTGA
>APFE031613262.1:138212-181883 GCA_000404065.3 Pinus taeda
AAGCCAAAAGGCAAAGGGCAGACTCCCCAGAGGTGGAAGACATTACTGAAGATGTCTTGAACAGTACGACAAAGGACAGGGAGGGCAGCCAGCACACAGGGACAAGCTCCTTTCAGCAGGAGCAAACTTTACAGATTGGCTTGGAGGTGTCCTCTCCATCACAACAAAGCAAGAAGCCCAAGAGAACCAAGGCTTCTTTTAAGCAAATAAAGGCTCAGAATGAGCTATTGAGGGCTGAGGTATACAAACAGTTCATAGATGTTACACCAGCCCTGCAAGAGAGACTGATGTCTGTTTATGACTTCCAAGAAGAAAAAATGATATTTAGTCATTTTAAGCCCAAAGGGCCGCAGCCTAAGACAACTGCAGATTTCATAAAGACAAGGGTGGAGGTCCTAGCTAAAGACATACATCCCATGGACCAGATTGAACTCCACAAGCAGACTGGGGAGATGGTCTATGCCACCTTGGTAGAAAAGGCCACATTGGCCCATGAGCTGAAAGAGTCCTTAAAGAACACCAACACTCAGCTAGATATTGAGAGGATGTCCTCTAAGGCCAAGGACAATAGAATAAAGTCTCTTGAGGTTATCATTATTGATCTAGGGCATGATCCTAGTGATCCGACAAGTGTAAAGGCCCTCATGAAGAAGAAGGATGATGATCTCAATGCATTAAGGAAGAGATTGAAGCTACAGCCCACCGAGCACCCTCAAACAGCTGAGCTTCAAAATAAAAAACAGGCTGAGGACCAGCTAGACCTCTTATTGCAGCAGGATCAGAGGATCCGTGAATTGGAGAAAGAGCTGGAAGGAGCAATACAAGACAAACAGGGAGAATCTACTTCCCAAGCTCCTCCAACTACTTCCACAACAGCAGCAACATCAGGGGCAATAGTGGCCCCCACAACAGAAGCAGCAGGCACATCAACAGCCCAAGAGGCCAATCCAAATATAGAGGAATTGACCAAGGCTGTCAAAGAGATGGAACTCCAGGCCAATGAAATAAAGAAAGCCAAGGAGAAATTGGCAGAGCTAGAGTCCAAATATGACAAGTCTAAGGTCACTGTGGCAGAGCAGGGCAGAGAAATAAAGGCCCTCAAGGACAAGATAAAGGCCTTAGAAAAAGAATTGAATCTGGAAATAGCCATGGCTGAAATAAAAAGGATCTTATGGGCCAAAATAAGCAAATCCATCACCCAACAATGGAAATCAATAAAAACAATACATCAGCAGATGGAATTACTGGGCCAAGCACATATAGAAATCAATAAGGCCAAAACACTACTGGGAAACAGACCAGAACAGGCCAACAGAATAATAGACTTCCTAAACAGGCAGGAGCAGGAGGAACTGGCAGCCATAGGTATCCCCAACAAAACAGAAGCCGTTCTCACTGCCAAGAAAGTGCTCACTCTCAAGAATTATGTACAAGCTGTGGAGAGGAAGAGCTATGAGATCACAGCAGATGTGGAGGAATTCAAGGTCAAGTTGGAAAAACTGCAAGCAAAAGGCCTGCCCAACCTCCTAACTGGTGCAGGAAAATTAGTCTCCCAGGATCAGTTTGCCAACAGAATGGCAACATATATTGAGAATCAGATTACTACATCTAGCAGTACATCTGAATAGACATGGCCTCCCTCAGGACAGAGTTTATATGATAAACTGGGAGGCCTATTCTTTATTGAAAATGAAGTGAACCACCTTTTTGAGACTCCTCCTAATTTTTATAGGTATACAGAGGCCGATGAGACCTTAATAAAGATTAGGAGGCATCAGATGCCTAAGGAAGACTGGTGGCAAGCAGTGCTTCAAATTCTGCCATGGTAGCTCCAGCTGTTCGGTCACTGCTAGCTCCAGGTCAATACAAGACAAACAGAAGGATAAAGTGAGCATTAAAAGCTGCTGAATGCTGACTCAGCATGTAGACTATGACGGCTAGCCAAAAGATAAAGAAATGCGCAAATTTTGGCAGTGTACCCTTAGCCAACTCCAAGAGCCACCAAGTCAGCAGTCTCTGACCATTTTCTGACAGCTAAGGGACTAAAAATGATTACAGCATTTACTCTCTCAGCAGCTGCACTCCAGCAGTTGGTTGAGCATTTATGGAACATTTACTCTCCATTCAGATATTTTCCTATGCAAATTTTTTATATATACTCCCCTTAGTAACGCATAAGGGGTTGGTAATTTTTACTCTGAGGCATGTATACTCTGTACTTTCAGAAAAGTTCAATACAAAGAGCGATTTCAGCTCAGTGATTTCTTGGAACTTTGGTGTCTTGTTGATAATCTAAGTGCTGTCGCAGAATCCCTGTGTTGTTTGGTGGAATGATATGTTTTCTTTAAACTCTGTTCTGTTTCCCTATGTTATTTCATTTTCATGTTTCCATCATATCTGGCAATAAAGAAAAAGAATAGTTCAGGACATGTTTCTTTGCACCCTGTGCTCAATCTTATATTGCTGTAAATGTTTTCTTCAGGATTAAAATAGACATGAATTCTTAAATGCTCATGTTATATTTAGTTCCATGTTGTGAATGTTATCTAGAAATTCTTAAATGCTTCCAGGTAACAATTGCTTTCTTTTCATATCAGTTTATAGAAAGATCCTTAATTGCCTTTCTTATACTGAACATATCATACCCAAACTCAATTTCAAAGCATTATTCCTCAGACAACTATCTTGCTCTGCAGCTTTCATTACAAGTATCAACAAAGCACACCAAACCAAAGGACCACTGACTCCATTGCCCAATGTCATGCAAGATTCTGGTAAGAGCATACATGTTTTGACTGAACCTTTCCAACCAAACAATTAAACCAAAGTTGAGCTTCACATCTAGCCTAAAATACCATCAGAACAAAGACAAATTATAAAGAGAGAGCCCTCTCTGATTACAGCTTGGCTAGAAGCTGCAATCCAAAGATTGGTTAGTGGTTACCCCGGCCGTATTCTTAGAGTCAAAGGGAACAACCTGGGTGTTAACAAACGTAATGCTGCATTAGCTGTCGAAACTCATGCCAAAAGGATTAAAGGTCAGTATGATCGGAATGTTACACCCCGCAATTTTTCGGAAGGAGACCTAGTCTTACTTTATGATCAAGAAAACGATAAGCTAGGGGCTGGCAAATTTGTACCCATGTGGCATGGTCCATATATTGTCAAGTGAAAGCTGGCAAAAGGGGCCTATGAGCTAGAATATTTTGATGGTGTCTCTTTAGGTAAACCTAGGAATGGGCTTTATCTAAAGCGATATTATGCTTAAACGATTAGTGTGGATATTTCTTAGACTAGTTTCTTTCTAAATTTGGTGTGTTCTTAGGTTAAAGATGCGTGCTTTACTTTAGAGAGTGTTTTTCATTATTATTCCTGCTTATCTTGATTTTACTCTTGATATTGCATATGTCGACGCCTCTCCATACATACATCGGTTTCGCTGATGGCGCTTATCATAGTACATGGAACATCTCTTCCGCAGCTTGGGTTATCTATTCGCCCTCTGACGAGTTAGTATCTATGCACGAGGTAAGCCTCGACAAACAACAAACAACATTGCAGAATACAGTGCAGTGATTGAATTATTACCTGAATCCATCTCATTTGGAATTCGAAGTTTGATTGTTAATTTAGATTCAGAACTTGTTGTATTACAGCTTAATCGAGTTTATGCCATTAGAAATCTAGTATTATTATGATTATTTTTGAGAGTCCGTCTTTTGGAACGAGAATTTGATGACATAGAATATCAGCACATTCCAAGATATTTAAATACATTAGCAGATGCAGTTGTTTCTCGAATGTTAAATAAACATTTGCATTAAATCAAACAGTAAATTTAAAAACATCTCATAACATGTTTTCCAAGATAACCATAATAATAATATAGCATAGCATAAGAGTGTGTCAAAATATACATCGTCCTCGATCATAGGTTGAAAAACACCTTATGATTGGCAAAAATGATAATATCAAAAGTCCAAAAATGAGTCTACAAGGCAATCATCCTATCATTGGTGATGATTGCGATAAGACACCACTGCTCGAGCCACCCTACAAAGGAACCTCCTAAAAGATCCTGGGACCCCAATCACATAGCACTGAAGTCGAAGAGGAATGTCATCTATGCTGGTCTCTGGAATATCTGCAGTCAAGCACACTAGATGGCTCTCCAACTCGGCCAAAGTCTCTACTGATTGGTCCTGTGGGGCCAGTGCTGTGGCAGTTGGTTGTCTTTGATCATAAGGCTGGAGAGTGGCTGGTCGCTGTGGACCCACATCTGCATTTAAAAATTTTTACTATTAGTTTTGGGACGATTTAAAAAAAAATAAAAAATACATATAAAATTAAAATGTTGAAAACAATTTTACCTCTATCATCCCATTGCTCTCCTGGTGGAAGAACCATTTCGGGATCACCACGATAATCCATCCCAGCGTATGGAAAATCCTGAATAATAAAGAGTTGGTTCTCTAACCAATGGAAATATTCTGGTGTGAATCAAACAACCTCAGTGCCCTCCTCGGGATGGCGAGCCATGACTGCAACCCATCGCATAACTAGAGGATCTCGAGGATGTCTAGCCTCAACAGTGAGTTGTTGTGGAACCAGCATCGGTACCCTCTCTAGGGCAAAGCTGACAACTAAATAACCATATCCAAAGTTCTTTAGCTGTCCATTCTTCATCGTAGTCAATTGGCCCTTCACATTGGCTAATACAGCATCGCACCAGTTGAAGATGGTGCCTCAGAAGCAGTCTACTGCCATGCGCATCTAGGAACCTGTAGCTAGATGCAATGTTGCCCTCCCGTAGAGTTTGGTAATAGTAAAAGCAATCACCTTCAGTTTAGGGTGGGAGATGGTTTTCACATCTATCCGTTTGTCCGGATTCTGGTTATTACAGAACTCTAGTCAGAGACTAGTGATAGATTGGCCACCTGGCCTAGATCCGAATAGAGATAACTCCGTGCCTCTCTTAGGCAAGCCAATCAAAAAGTATATGTCATCTGGCTTGATTTCGAGCTAGTTGCCACCAATAATGAAGCACTGGTCCTGTATGCTCCACCTGTTCACCAGCCATTGTAGAAAGTCTACCTGTGCCCTCATACCAGGTGTGGTCCAAAATTTGAATAGCCCAATTTACGAAAAAGGACAACCATGGAGTTTTCTTAAGTTTTTCTTCTGACTCCCTAAAATTGAAAAACTCCGAGTTTCTCCTATACTGGACTCGTTAAAATTTCACAGTAAAGGACCTGTTCAATTACAAACAGGAACAGACCACTCCTTCTTAGGGTTCGAATCAAAACTAAGTTGGACTCATCTGAAGGATGAGCTTAAAACCAAGCAAAAGTTATCCTCCTCAAGCTTGTCAAAAATAAAGAGGTACTTGCTAGAAATGGTGGGGGAAAAGAGAGAAAAATGAACCTGTTTGTTATACTTTGTGTTTGAAAAACTTTCCATCACTCTTGAACACGATACTTTTATCCACCTGGGTTGGGAAATCCTTTACCTAACAGTTAATCAAGCCACATTGAAAGTCTTCAGCCAGTTTCTATGTATTAGCTTTGGGTCAATTGTCACCAAGCCATCTGCAGTGTCGTTATGTGTTCAAGAGGTCTGTGCAAATAAACCATTAACTTGCAAAATATTTGTCATCTGTCACTGACCATCCCTGAGTTAGTTCTTTCCAAAAATATTTCTTCAGACTTGATCTATGATTTCGTGTTATGGGCTTGCCTATGACAGATCGCTTTCTATCGACTCCAACTCATTATCTAGAAAGATGATCTAGAAATCGTTAGTACCTTGGAATCTGCATGCCTCAATGGCAGGTTTGTCGCCTTTGACGATAGGTTGCATCATTGACCTTCGATCAAAGGATTCTGTGACGTGTTCGACATCGATACATTCATTCACATTTCATGGATTGTACTGAGTACTTTGAGGGCCATTGAAATTACTGGTGGTTCCTCTCACACTTGTTAACAATTTACATCTTTGATTGGTAATCAAGTGGTTTCTACCATGTTCGACTTCGACACATTCATTCACATGGATAGAATCATACTGGTTCGGGAAGTAGAAATGAAGACCCTGGATCTAGTTTCCACCATCCAGGCTGCGAGGAATTTTGTTATCATTATATAATGGACTATTCATAAACAGATGGCTGCACCCATAATATGTCCATATGTTTCTACTTGTAATGTAATACAAAATCATTCCTGTATCAGAGTAGTTTTAGATAGTTCTTAGTCAGTTTTGATCTGACCATGGGAATGCCTACCTCAGCAATGATATTTTCACATATATATATATTTTTTGTTGAATGTTTTTACAGGTTCCGACCGAGGTATCCACAGGAAGATCCTTGAAATGATAAATTCCTTCACTCTTCTTAGATGATCAAAAAACCATCCTCATCTACTACATACTTTGCACTTTAGGGGGCAACCTGTTACGCAAAAAATTGTCACCATGACTTTCTACAGTTTGTGTGAGTCCATCAACACTCATACATACCTCCTTTGCAAGTCTTAAGCCTTAACTCTTCATGTCGAGCCTTGAAAATGGGAAAAAGACCTTAAAAATATCTCAAATCCTGGTTTCGCACTTTCTCCTAGCATTGCCTACGGTGCCGCACCCAATGGTCATGTTTCCTATGAACCTGACTGCTCTGTCTATTGAGTAATGGGTGCGAACCCCTGCAAAAGTTAAAAAGGCGTGAGTTGATTCTTAAAAACTCATCTTGGGTCACTTCTAGACACTTTTAGAAGGAATACTGCATTGGCAAGTCCGCTCCACCTTGGTTCATCCATTCCATAACTAAGGGAGCTAACTCCATGATATGAGGTGCTTATCCCATTGAAGGAGGAACTTATCCCTTCAATGGTGGACCTGCAACTCCCTCCATTTGCACTATAAATTCATGCATTGGGCTGGTTGTAGGGGAGGTTGAAAGCTGAAAATTCTTGAGGGTAAATGATGCTGGAAACTAGACTTCCTTTTTGAGCTTGTGAGAGGAGAGATCACATACCTTTCATGTCATTTGGGAAGTGAGTGAGGCTTGTCAAAGTAGAGGAGACCCCTGCTGGACCCTAGAAAGAACTTGTGCAACATCAAGGAAAAGGTTGTAAGGTTCTTTTATTCATAAAGTTAATACAATCAAGTTTATTTTATGAGCTCCTTGATCTTCATAATGAACATGTTTTATTATACGCAGATATGCTTTGATGTGTGTTTTTTTGTGTATGTAGGTTATTAAAAGGGAACTGCTTGAAGCTGTTGGGATAAAACTGCTACAAACAAGCATTGGATCGAGGTAGGGTTTGATACACCTCTTAGTATTCATTTATGAATTGAAACATGTTTAAAGAAAAGTAGATTTGCTTGTGCTCTTTGTTGCTAGATATCATTCGATACTAGGGAGATCGGTCTTGTCCGCAAGAATGATTTATCTGGCCAACAGTTGGTAGCCAGCGTGGTATGACGAGGACTTCGGTCAAAGCGTACTGACCAAGGCCCATGGAGACCATGCAAGAGGCCAAACTAGCACCTGGGAAGCCCGGATTACGAAAAGGAGGCAGTTTCTGATTCGTTGGAAGGAAAGGCCCCAAGTGCTCGTTCGCATTGAAGCCAGAAAAACCATGGGGAAAAGCACTAAAGGCTAAAGGTCGGACCCATCCTCCAAAATCGGTGGTACTTATTGGGGGCACCCTTGGGCAGTAAGCAGATTTGGATGAAACCTAGTGATTCCATTCAGCGCGCGATGCATGACAAGTAGAGGACAGAGAAAACCACCACTCATCACGCGCTAATAGTCGAGCAAGTCAACTATGCGAAATGAGTGAATGATGTCAGATCTGGGGGCTCCAGATCTAATGGCTAAGAATGCGGCCAATGGGGAAATCAGATTTGAAAGGGGATTGAGCCATGATGTATAAGGATTTGAGGTCCGATTTGACCACTGAGGTGGTGGACGAGTCATTTCCTGATGTAACCAAAGAACCAAACTGAAGAAGGAAGAGTTGGCACCATTCATGAGAGGACAAGTAGCCACTCCCTGTGAGCTGATGACCATGACGCAGAGACAGGGATTTCCAAGTGAACAGCAACAGGCAATCTGATGGAGGAAGAAGGGGAATCGAATGGTCATGAGATTGACGGGCTTAAAATCCATGAATAGAGAACAGAAAGGACACCGAGAGGAAGAACTAAAGAAAGAGGAAGCAAAAGACAGAGAATGAAGAGACAGTGAAGCAAAGAGCAGAAAGACAGAGAGCTGAGCTGACCTGTAGCATAAGGAAGCATCGAGCAATCCATGTGAGAATCTATCGGGAATCGAGCACCACATTGGGCTCCTACCATTAAAGACTAGAGAGGTCAAGAGCTGCTAGGGTGAAGAGTCTGTGCACTCTAGTGGCTTGGGGAATCCAAGAACCACCCTGCTAAGCAATTCTATTTCAGGAGACTCAGATTGAGCTCCTCATTGTAATTCTCTACTTTAAGACAATAAAAGAAGGCCACCATTGAAAGTTGAACCAGAGATGTAGCCTTGGAGGATTGGGTGATCTCCTTATTAATTTGTTGTGTTCTTGTATCTGCTTATTGTGTTTCTCTACTGCTTTTCCATTTCCAGTGTCTATTTATTTTGCAATCTGATCGATCTATTGCCTAAAATAACATAGACACACACCAACACATGAGTCTGTAATACCTTCATTCAATAAATCTTTAACTGAGATCACTCAAGGGTGATTTCAGATCACCCTGGCCCTAGAAGTCACTCTTTTGACTTTTATTAGCTGTGATTCCCACGCTGAAAACAAGATTTCCTTTTACGAATCTTGTATTTTTGGTAAATTGGTAGCCATGCCTTCTTTTGAATTTTGCCAAGAGAGAAACTTTCTTATCTTATCATCTGCTTTTTTGAATTCTAGTTTGGTGTTAATTGCTTGTTCAATAAGTGATGATGAGATAGCACACAGTGGGTCAACCAATGAAATTTTATGGCAAAGGATGTTTAGCTGTCGAGATAAGGCTTTGGTGACTTCCAAGGCTTCTTTCTTGAATTCACTAACCTGCGGACAACCCTTGAATTTCTCCATCTGTAATTGCAGTTGTGCAATTTGATCTTCTTTAGCCTTCTTCTCCTACTGAATTGCCATTTGAAGCTTGTTGAGTTCTTGAGACAACTTATGTTGCTTCTAGAGAGCCTGTTGATCAATCTTTTGCTTCTCCATATTCAACTGTTCTTTTAGTTGCTCATTCTGTTGTCTCTACTCTGCTAGTTGTTGTTGCAGCTAACTAATATTTTGTTGTTCCTCTGCCAATTGCTCCTAAAGTTGAGTGATCCTTATATCCTTTTCATTGATTAGTTGGCTGACCAAGGAGGCTTTGTCCATTGTTGTGGTTGTATAAGCACCTACATACTGAGATAAATTGGTTAAATCCTCATAAGGATTGACTTCTGAGTCTTTCCATACCACATTCATCAGTTTGACATGAGGAGTTGAGAGAGATCATTAATGAAATTTTCTCCTTTCACTCTTTCTTTTAACCACAACCCTATGCTTTGGACTGTAGAATACATCTAGAGGTGGTATTTCTTCTACCTTTCATACAATTTCTTCTGTAGGATTCTCAGGAATTATTTCAATATCTCGCTGAATGTTGGGTGTGCCAATTGCCTCTTGAATGGGAATATGAACAACAGGCTCCTGTGTTGCGGTCAATACTGGTGTTATGATGTTTTTGGAGTGGTTCTGGTTCTTAATCATTTGATCTAACTGCTCTGATTCCTTAAGTAAGCTGGAATCAATATTTACATCAGTATCAAGGAGCTTGATGGTCTTTTCATTTGTTTGCTCCTTTTGAGGAATCTTCTCCCTTTCGGGGCTCTTCTCCTTCTCAGGAGTCTTCTCCTTTTTAGAACTCTTTTCAGTAGTTTGTTCTTCACTGTGGGATTCTTGCTACACCATAGGAGTAGTGGCCAATAAATCTATATGCAATGTTTGTAACCTCCATGCCCTGAACTGCATAAATATATCTCTTCCCTTTGCTCCCAATTTGATCTTTGCTAGATGTTTTATGCATGATAATACTTCAGTCAAAGTGAAAAAGTCATCATATTCATCTTTCTCCTATTCAAATTTGGTAAGCTTCACCTGACTGGTGAAGTTGTAAGCCACTGCTCTTGGATCATACTGTCTCTTTGGAATGACTACTAACTTGAGGATTTTTATCTTTTCTGTTTCTTTCTCTGCATGTTTGAAGTCATGCAGTGTAAGTACCACATCGAAGGGGGAATGAAGGCCACATTTTTTTTTAGACTCCTTGAGGTTCTTGGACATCCTTGTTTCTATTATCTAATAAGCTATATCTCTGGCCAATAGCTTATCAGGAATGTGCAAGGGAAGAACATGTGGATCTATAGTGCTACCAAAAAGTCTAATGTAGGTGAAATTTTCTTCACCAAACCAACTACTGATTGATGTTAAGTCAATACTAGCCTCATTGGATAACTGAGGAGCAGGTTTGGTGAATATGGCCTAATGAACGAGCAAAATAAAACCATGGCATATTCCATATAGATGATTTTTATAATGGGCCTTCCACAAATACTTATGATAGATGTCGATAGGAGTTGGGTCTTGGGGTGTCCATTTCTAGCATAAAATGGGGTAGTCAGAATGAAATAGATGGTATCCATGATGTAGACACTCATATAGAATGGGGGTATTATCCAGGTAGTAACAAACCTATTTCTTCTATAATCAAGGATTTGGTTGGCCATTTTATCTGATAAAATGGTAGCCTAATCCATGATATAAGAGTTAATTTCTACTTCCATTAAGGGCACCATTTCTATAGAAAACCTAGCTGAATTAGAGACTCCAAAGAATCATGGTGCCAACATAGCAATAAGGAGATGCTAAGGAGTCTATAGAGTACATACCCGAAGATTCATGCTTGTGTTTGTTTGGGAAATGCCTCCACTGCTTGATAGGGTTAGACTCCACATCGTTCTCCTTGGCGAAAGCTTCTAAAAATGCATTGTTGTAATGCTTTTGGGGGTCTGGAAAATGATACATCTTCTTGACATATTCTGCTCTGAGTGACACAAACATCCTTACATCGGCAGCAAAGAATGCTCTATCAGTTATGTTGATACTTTCAATTACCCATCTAACCAAGTAATTGTAGGGTAACTCTTTGGCACGGGTCGCTATTTTGTGGAGGAAGGAGCTGGCTAAATTATAAAGAGTATTTTCTAATTTATCAGTTGAACCAGTTGTTGCTCCTTCTTCTTCAATTTCGGCTAGGTTCACGACTTCGAGTAAATTGTATATGCTCTTCCATGAAGCCTTTCCAAGACTGAGATAAGTAGTATCAGCTATCAACACCCACTTTTTTGGTTCATATTTTTCTACGAAGGGAGCCTTTGTTTTCTGAGCTCCCTTAGACATTTTTGTTCGACTGATGTTGTTGGATTCACTCTACAAAATGAAACAAAAGGAAGTAACAGTGGAAAAACTTGTTCAAAGATAATACACAACATACAAGACTAGCAACAGTTAAGCACAATGGGTGATACATATTTTAATATAATAAGCTATCGCAGATGAAATCCTTGAAGGATTCAACCATAACTACTCTCTTAATGATTTCTTGTAACTTCCAACGTGACACTTTAATGCCGTAAAAAAATTTCGCATCGCGAATTTATAACCGTCCTTTTAAAATGAGTATCATGATTTCC
The DNA here is from genome assembly GCA_000404065.3 of Pinus taeda. Classification (NCBI taxonomy): domain Eukaryota; kingdom Viridiplantae; phylum Streptophyta; class Pinopsida; order Pinales; family Pinaceae; genus Pinus; species Pinus taeda. The sequence goes on from APFE031613262.1 coordinate 149,974, forward strand.
TGATCAATGATTAGCGATAATCGCATATCGCAGATCAAGAAGTACAAGCGTTATGCTTTAAACATTTCCTTTGCATATTTGCGATTGCGATTGCGATATGTGATATGTATCGCATCACAATGAAGTCCTACTGGGGTCAATCCAAAACCTCTCACGATTTGCGATCATGATATGCAATATAGCATCACAACAAAGTCCTTCTAGGACTGATTTACCTTTCTATTCATCCTTTGCCTATGATATGTGATATTGCAATCGCAGCCGCGAATGTGAGGGACCGATTCTTCCTTATGCGCCCTCCTTTTCAATGATAAGTGATATTCAAGGCTCAGTGGACCTACCACATGGCACGCCCTCACTCACTGAAGCTTTTCCATGCCATTTTCTTCTTGCCACCTGGACAAGTCAAACTCAAACTTTGAGTTGCTCGAACTTTGTCACCTGGACTTGGATTTGAGTTTTGTTCACATCATTGGAATCAAGGTGATGAGCACTTCAATATGATGCTGGGTTCACCCATAATCTTTCACTTTGAGTTTTAAGCCTTTCTACCATGCCACTAGTACTTTACCAAAAATCCACCTGGATCACCAACCTAGGCCAACAGTGTACTTGACTTTGGCCTATACTACTAAATCACACCCATTGTGCACCATTTTTTACAATCCATCTCTTGGTTGGCCACAACATACATTGAAAAGAATATTTTCTTTGTTTCCTCCTATAGGGCTGAAATTATCAAAGTAACCCCATAGTTGATTCAAAAATCCTTGATTTACCCCAGTTCTCCATAACCCCAGTAGTTTACTGATGTCACCCTAATGTATCATTACTCTACCCTCCCAACCAATGAACATCTGCCTTTCCTGCATATGGTCTTGGCTTCTATCCTAGAAGCTCTGCCCATAGTTAACAACTTCCCTATCACCATCTTTGCTAAACCTATCCAACCCATCCTATCCCTAATTGCCCATCTACTGGGAGATGATGATGCTAGCATAGAAAGAAAATCCACTTTGGGATTCTTATGTCCAATGATGCAACTTGGACACCTATTTTATATTCCAGGTTACCTATCTGAGGCCATAAGATTTTAGTTGCACCATTTTTCCACCAATTTAGCACTTGGATTGAACCTCAAGCTAAAGGAAGGCAATGCCAGGGTAACCACAAACCACACTTAGCCAAGTAGCTAGCCCTACTAGGCTGGGAGAGGGCTCTATCCATAAGGATCTCATTCAAGATGGCTAGATCAGGAAAATGATTTTAGGATAGGTATAGTAGCATGAAGTTTTGATTGGATTTTAAAGGAATTTTGCTGGATTTGGAGGAGTTGGACAATTGAGGTCTAGGGAACTAGGTCAGAATTGTAGGGTGTTCAATGCAGCAAAGTAGCCATAGGCTTTAGCACTCTAGGGCTTGATGGGGTGAGATGTTTAAGACTGGTGAGAAGCTAAGAAGATCATGTGAAAACCATGGATCCTTCCTAGACTACAAAAAACATGAAATGGTGAATGGCTTCCCAAGGCAGAGCATTGATGTAATGAATTCTGCCTATCAACTTGAAAACATTCAACTAGAAGCAATGAAATGATTAAAAAAATACATAAAACATATTAACATATGATCATAGAATAAGAAACTGTACTAAAACCCTATACCAGATGGATCTCATAAAAATAGCTACAATTCTTATTAATCTCCTGCTAAACTACTACAAATGGTGTACAATCAAGGTTTGAGCATCCAGCTCAGTCCAACACTTTCCAATGAGAAATAAGAAGAATATATAGGCTTTGTTTCAACCTCCTCCCATCCTCAAGGGTTGAATCCCTAAGATCAGGAGCTAATCTAACTAATACTGAACAAGAAACGAATATAGGCATCATCAACAACTTACCTCTAAAAGTGAAAAATTGATTCATTTGAGCTCAAACTGACTTCTAAAGCAATGAATCTACCCTCTATTACTATTTATATATAATAATTACATTCCAAGTCATCATTTACAATGTTGAATCATTATCCATGAGAGAGAATCCATGATGATAGTCAAAAACTAGAAAAATAGGCATCCTGAGCAAAATCTGCCCTACGCGTAGCGCCACTAGCCCAACATGTAGCACCACTTTCAGGTCCCTTTTGGAGGCTTCTTGGCATCCACATTAGGGATCGGATATCTCATTTGAAATATTCTTCTATATACTTTCCATCACATCTTTAATTTCTCAATTTGGAGCTCATTTGACCCCTCAAAAACTCAATCTCCCAAGACTGGTCAAAATGTGCAGAATGAGCCTACCAAAATGTAGAGTGTTGTTTCAGTCAACGTTTGAGGGTCTTCCTCAACTCCAAATTGAGCTCATGATATCTCATTGGAAATTTCTCTGTGTCTAGTTATCATTTGACTCATCAAGCAAGTCATTTGGTTAATCCAGCTAGGAGAAACCTTGATGTTCCCAAGGTCACTCCAGAAGTGCATCAACTCTCCTGAGGCAAATGATGTTTTGGAAATTCCTCCCAAACCATGCGACCTGTGTAAAAACTGAAGGACATTTTTCTTCCTAAGTCAATTATGGACAAAAACCTCTCTCACTTTTTCAAATTCATCTTTTCTTGCTTAGAAACATCATTTGAATAAAACTTATCCTGATATATGGAATAGGGGATTTGTAGAAATGAAGGCCAATGAAGGGGATGAGGGGCTTATAATTTCTTGAGAAAATTTTGGGAAGTAGGGAGGGATGTTAAGAAGTAGCGGAAAGTGGAATTTCAAGGATTGAGTGAGGAGAAGGGGTCCAAAAGGGCAAAATATAGGCCTAACCTACAAAAGTGTCAAATTGTAGCAATAGGCTAGGGTTTGTGGGAAAATGATGACTTTGAGGGATATCAGTGATGGGAAGTGTTTAAAAAAGTATATTAAGGATAGGGGAAGGTGTATGAACACAAGGATGCAAGTTTTGTTGATGATTTGACCATCCAAGAAAAATTGCCTTCAAAACCCTAGGAGAGGGAAATGAGCCTTACCTAAGTACAACTGAATCACGAACAAGGTGTAACATGACCGATTGGAACCTGAAATAATGATGAAAAATCTTTGAATGATGGTACACTCAGCCAAATGGTGACATGAACCAATACTTGGAAAACTTTGGAAAGAGTGAAAACAATCCTAGACCTAATACCTAGTGACCAAATTTTACTCGAAGACTCACTGAAATGACGAAATTTGACTCTAACACCCTAAGACCACTTTGTAAGAGCATGTTTGATCGCTAGTGGAAGCCTGAAAATTTTAGAGAATTATATATTACAGAGCAATGTAACACATAAAATATTGCATAAATATAAACACAGAAAATGCATAAAACAAGAGAGACACAAATATATGTGGTTCACCCAGTTTGGGCTATGTCCACAGAGAAATAGCTAGTCCTTCTTTTATATTATCCAGCAAACTAAAGAGATATAACCTACAGTAGATTCGTTGTAATTCCCTCTTCACTCTCAATCTCCTCTCTCTTCCTCACTCAGAATATAGATATACATACATGAAATACAATTCCCTCATATATAGTGGAGGGTTGCCTTCTAGGGCAAAAAACCCTAAATTAAACATAAATTCTACCATCATATCTTCGCCTAATGAATGGCCCAGATTGACTATGAAATTACAACATTTTACAAGGAAATTTTACATATATTCTTAGCTTTGGGGGCGCTGCCCCCGATCCCCCCGCCAGGGGGGGGGGCTCCCAAAGGTTGCAGCCACCCCCCCAGATCCCCCACCACATTGAATATTTTATGGGTGGTGTTGCCGCCCCATTATGAACTAGGGTCCAATGTGGAAATACCTTTGAATACAGAAGATAATCAAACTCCACATACAACAGTCTCCCACTTGGAGGCTGATTATAACAACTCCACTGCTGCTTCATTTGCCGGACAATGGCTCCACTTTGGACCTGGCTATTTCTCATCTTCTTCATCATACTTGAAGACCAATTGAAACTAAGAAAATCCTCAGTTTCTCCCTGGTTACAACTTTTGTTAACATATCTACAAGATTCTGGCTAGTGTGTATCTTTTCTAGCTTCAACTGTCCATCTTCCAATGTTGACCGTATGAAATGGTACTTGAGTTGTATATTTTTAGTCTCAGAATGAAATGCAAAGTTCTTTGCAAGATGTATGGCACTCTGGCTGTCACTGTATAACATGCCCAACTCCTACTTCTTACCCAATTCATCTAGAAACCTTTGTAACCAAATCATTTCTTTACTAGCCTCTGTAGCAGCAACATACTCTGCTTTTGTTGTTAAGAGTGCAACAACACTTTGTAGCTTTGAGACCCAACTGACAGCTATTCCACCTACAGTAAACACATACCCTGTTCTGCTTCTCTTGTTATCTCTATCAACTGCCATATCTGCATCAACATATCCCTGTAGAGCAATGTTTGAACCACCAAAGCATAATGCTTGATTTGTGGTACCTCTCAAATACTTGAGAATCCACTTCACTACCATCCAATGTTCTTTTCCTGGATTTCTCATGTACCTGCTTACAACTCCCACTGCATGTGCAATATCAGGCCTTGTGAAGACCATTGCATACATTAAGCTTCCATCTACTAATGCATATGGAACTTTAGACATATGAGCCATTTCTTCCTGAGTCTTGGGACACTCCTCCTTACTTAATTTGAAATGGCTAGCCAAAGGTATACTAACTGGTTTTGCATTCTGCATATTAAACCCTTTCAACACCTTTTCTATGTACTCACTTTGAGACAATGTTAATTTTCAATTCTTCCTGTCTCTAGTTATTCTCATACCAAGGATTTGTTTTGCAGCACCCAAATCCTTCATTGCGAATGAGTTTTCCAATTTTCTTTTGAACACATTTATTTCCTGCATGTTAGAACCTACAACAAGCATGTCATCTACACACAATAACAATATAATATAGCTGCCATCATTTTGCCTTTTGAGCTAAACACAATGATCAGAGTGACATCTAGTATAACCTTGTTCAGACATAAATCTATCAAACTTTAGATACCACTACCTTGGAGCCTATTTTAAGCCATACAAGCTCTTCTTTAACCTACACACTAGTTTTTCCTTCCCTTTTACCTCATATCCTTGTGGCTGTTGCATATATATCTCTTCCTCCAAATCCCCATGGAGAAAGGTTGTCTTTACATATAACTACTCAAGATGAAAATCTTCAGCTACTACTAGACTTAAAATAGTTCTGATTGAAGTCATTTTAACAACAGGAGAAAATATCTCATCAAAGTCTATACCCTTTTTCTGTGCAAACAGTTTCACCACAAGTCTAGCTTTATATCTTTTTCTACCTCCATCTTCTTCCTTCACCTTGTAAACCCATTTATTCTGCAATGTTGTTTTTCCCACAGGCAACCTGACTAAGTCCCAATTCTGGTTATGTGCTAAGGAGTCCATCTCTTCTTTCATGGCTTCCTCCCACTTCTTCCTAGTCTCTACTTGTACTGCTTCTTCATAACATTTTAGTTCACCATAATCAATCAAGAATACATAATATAATGAAGGAGAGTATCGCTCAGGGGGTCTACTTATCCTAGTAGATCTTCTAACACCACTTTCAGGTGTTTGAGGTGCTTGTTGTTGTTGTGGTTGTTGTTCTGGCTGTTGATCATTATGATTTTCAAGCACCATCAATTTTCCTGTGATCTTGTCAAGCACTGTGTATTCTCTATTTTCTTTTTCTTGTTTCTTTTCCTGCAGTTGATCTTTATACAAAACCTTTTCATTGAATATGACATCTCTGCTCCTAATGATTTTGTGTTTTTCATAATCATAAAAGCGATAACCAAAGCCATTAACACCATATCCAATAAAGGTAAATTTCTTTGATTTTGCCTCAAGCTTTATTCTATTTTCTTTATTAATGTGGACAAATGATTCACAACCAAAAGTCTTTAAAAAATAGTAGTTTACCTTTTTACCTGTCCATGCCTCCTCTAGAATACCACCATCCAAGGAACTTGAAGGCCCTCTGTTTATTAGATAAACAACAGTATCTACAACATCTACCCAAAATTATAAAGGAAATCCTGCATGCAATCTCATGCACCTTGCACACTCCATGATTGTCCTGTTCATCCTTTCTGAAACACCATTTTCTTGTGGTGTTCCTGGAACTATCTTCTCTCTATGAATTCCATTCTCTAAATAGTACTTATCAAACTCTTTGCTGCAATATTCACCTCCATTGTCTAATATGAGACACTTCAACCTTTTTCCTATCTCATTTTCAACCAAATCTTCCCAATTCTGGAAAATATGAAATACATCAGATTTATTTCCAATACAATAAATCCAGGTTTTTCTGATTGCATCATCAATAAAAGTAACATAATAACGAGAGCCACCAAGAGATGATACCTGAGTAGGTCCCCATACATCTGTATGCACAAGCTCTAATTTTTTGCTCTTTTTTTCTTTCCCAGCTCTAAAGAATCTGACTCTATTTTGTTTTCCATAAACACAATTCTCACATAATTTTAAATCAATATGCTTCAAACCTGGCAACAAATTTCCTATGTGAAGAATCTGCATCCCCTTCTAACTCATGTTCCTGAGCCTGTGATGCCACAATGCCGTATCTTCTCTTGTAGAGGTTAAAGCATTAACAAAATTGGAAATACCGTTACATAAATATAATGTACCAACCTTTCCTTCTTTCACTATTACCAAGGATCCTTTAGTGATCTTCCAGGTTTTATCTGTGAAAGTAGTTATGCAACCTTCACCTCCCAACTGCCCTATTGAAATTAGATTTTTCTTGAGATCTAGAACATGCCTTACCTCCTTCAATAGCCACCAATTTCCATTTTGCTGTTTTATCAAAATTGTACCCATTCCAATGATTTTACAGGGTTTATCATCACCCAATTGAACCTATCCAAAATCTCCTTGAACATAAACATAAAAATGTTTCCTATCAGGTGTAGCATGGAATGAGGCCCCCTGAATCTACCACCCAGGCATTAATAATATTTTCTAATAAAAGAATCAAATCATCTTGCAACACATCACCTATTACATTCACTTCATGATTAGTTTCTTGCTGCGTGTCTCCTTCTTTTCCCTTTCGATACTTGCAGTCTTTATTTAGGTGTCCTTTTGTCCTGCATTTCTAACACACTATCCCCGATCTAGATTTGAATCTGCCTTTTCTTGACTTACTGCGATATCCAGGGCTCTTTCCTCTTTCCATTTTTCTTCCCTTAGTCTCTGCAGTCAAAGCATTACCTGATGTCTCACCTGAGATTTTCCATCGCATTTCCTCACTAAGGATTGCACCGACAACATCATCAAACTTTAAAGTACTAGATCTAGAGACAGAGTTACTAATGGCCATAACTAAACAATTCCAACTTTCTGGCAATGAGCACAGAAATAACAGAGCCCTAACTTCATCATCAAAAGGTACCCCTACAGAACTTAACTGACTGGTAACTGTATTAAACTCATTTAAATGATCAACAACAGATCCACCTTCTAACATCTTCATATTAAATAAACACTTCATAAGAAATACCTTATTTTAGGCAGAGGGTTTTTCATACAGTTTGGCCAATGTCAACATTAGACCCTCTGTTTTTGTTTCCTTCGAAATATTAAATGCTACCGATGCCGCTAGGCACAGCCATATTGTTCCAAGTGCTTTTCTGTCGAGAATATCCCATTCTGTGTCTCTCATACTCGTCGGCTTCTTTATCTTTCTGCTCAATGGTTGGTACAGATCTCTCTAGTATAAATAATCTTCCATCTGAATCTTCCACAGCTGGTATTTTTGGTCATTAAATTTTTCGACCGTAAGCCTACCATCTTCCGCCATTTCTCTCACTCAAACCAGGAACCCTTCTCTCCTACGATTTTATCAGCCAAATAGACCTTCGGCTCTGATACCAATTGTTAGAGAATTATATATTATAGAGCAATCGAACATGTAAAATATTTCAGAAATATAAACAGAGAAAATGCATAAAATAAGAGAGAAACATATATACGTGGTTCACCTAGTTCAGGCTACATCCACAGAGAAACAACGAGTCCTTCTTTTTATATTATCCAACAAGTTGAAGAGATAAAACCTATAGTAGATCCACTATAATTCCCTCTTCACTCTCAATCTCCTCTTTCTTCCTCACTCAGAATACAAATATACATAGACGCAATATAATTCCCTCATATATAGTAAGGGGTTGCCTTCTAGGGCAAAAAACCCTAAATTAAACATAACTTCTACCATCGGATCTCTGCCTAATAGATGACCTAGATTGAGAATGAAATTAGAACATTTTACAAGGTAATTTTACATCTATTCTTAGCTTCGAGATCGCTGCCCCCGATCCCCCCCGCCAACAGGGGGCTCCCAAATGTCGCAGCCACCCTCCCCTGGACCCCCCTTGCAACGAATATTTTATGGGTTGTGTTGCCACCCCATTACGAACTAGGGTCCAATGCAGCGATACCTTTGAATACAAAAGATAATTAGGCTCCACACCCAACAATAAAGACTGACTCTAACATTGGATCCATTGGGGATGGTAGCTCCCTGGAGGTGCCAAGATCACTGTAGACCAAGTAGCCTTATCCATTGGGCATGGAGTAAAAAAATTCAATCTGAAATATAGCACTGAATACTGATGACTCAAAGACACAAACTGACTTTTACTCAACTAGAAACTGACTCAATACTAAAACACAACTGACAAACTAGAAAAGATGCTGAAAATGGATCTTATTCAATAAAACCTACTCTGATTGTTCCATTCATCACCTGATCAAGTGAAATGAAACAACCAATGCAACCAAGTGAGAATTTTGGCTATTGTTTGAATTCTCTGCAAGTGATTTTTTATGAGCTGTTACATAGTATTTTGTCACCTACCCCGCATCCCCTGATCCTAGGTTCAATCGGTCCCTGAGTGACATCTGCTCTGTGTCATAGATCAAAATATGTGTCCACATCTTCTATATCACTCAAGAAGATTAATCATGCTCATTAATCTTGAAGTTGACCATTTTTACCTATGTTTCAAGATCATCGCAAGATATTAGTATCCTACCTATGACGATGGCTCAAAGTGAACGAGAACCTTGCGACAGTTCACCGACCCCGCATCCCCTGATCCCAGGTTGAGTCGGTCCATGAATGACATCTGCTTTGTGTCATAGATCAAAATATGTGTCCACATCTTCCATATCACTCAAGAAGATTAACCATGCTCATTAATCCTGAAGTTGACCATTTTTACCTATGTTTTAAGATTGTCGCAGGACATCAGTATCCTTCCTATGACGATGGCACAAAGTGAATCAGAACCTCATGATACCATTGCAAGAGTACACCTTTTCTCAGCGATGGTCGAATTTTAGGGATCGTCGCATGTCATCTGTATCCTGCATGCAATGATAGCTGAGAATGCACTAACGCCTTGTGATGACGTCTCTGTGTCTCAGTGTTTGATCTGCGACAACCCATATATGGCAAATTAGTTCAAACATAATGTTTCTGGGTGGTTCTGGAGCTGGTTGTTTGATCAAGGAAGTTTGCCTCTCCCCATTTGAGATGGTGGTTCCACCTTTTGAGTAACCTCCCATGAAGATAAGCTTCCTCTCCCCTCATTTGTGGAGGCTCCTCCTCTTATAAAAGCATCCTCCATGACTATGATCAGCTAGTTGGGAGTTCTTAGAGTGCTAGTTGAGGTTTTGATGTGCTAGTTCTTAGCTTGTTGGATTGATAGCTTACAGCTTGGATTGCCTTTCATGTTGTGGATTGAGAGTGTACAATGGTTTGTAAGAAGGAATACTTGTTGTGACTGCCTTAGTTTAATACTTGTGCTTCTGGATGAGAGAGAGAACCATCAACCTTTCTGGGAGACCTTTGAGAGTGAATGCTTATGGAGACATACTAATCAGACCCTTAAAGGAAGCTTGTGATCTCAAGGCATGGTTGTAAGCTTTAATATTGTTCATATTAATGTAATCAATGGTTACTTCCTATATCATGTATGAAATGTATGTTGATAGCTTATCGTTCCTTGACTCGATAAGTAGATAGTTCGTTGTTGTGCTCTATTATGTGTTTTATCATTTTCTTATTTTGTTTCAGGTGCATCATTCATTAAGGAGAAAAAAGCGATAACTGAAGCGATGTAATGAAGACTTCATCAAACACTGGTTTAAGGTAGGCCTCTTCAACGAGAACTATTTAAGGAATTAGTTATTGTCTTTGTCTTGTTGTGACTAGACCCACTCTAGGGCTAGGGGGTTGTCTCTATCCACAGAGAGAACTTACCTGCATCACAAGTTCACGACTCCACTAGGGACTCCTTTGTGTGTTATCTCTTTCTTTTGCTCTTGATTTGTTTTTGATAGAATTACGTAATGTCTCTTTGTTTAGAGACTAAACCATCAGTGTTTTGGATCACTTGAGTAGATCTGGTAGTCCACCTCACTGTCTAAGTGATAAGCCTGGTGTCTTTTAGCTGGAACTGCCTTGTTTTCCCTCTCTGTTGAGATTGTCATTGTTTAATTCCTAACAACTACGATGAATCGCTCCTATCCTCTTTACCCAAGTTGTACGTCACGGATATCCTGTCATACAGCTACGACGATTCCTAAAAATCGAACTATCACTGAGAATAGGTGTACCCTTGCGATGATGTCAGTCAATTGCTAGTGTAGTTCTTGCGATGATTTGGCAATTGTCTCAGGTTGTCAGTCTTACATGTACGATGATTCCTGCAGGGTTCCCTTTTATAGCCCTGCCTCCTAAATAGGTCAGTGTAGCTTGTCCTTTGCTATCTCTTATATCTTATTAAGCTTGTTTTGACTATGTTTGCTAAGGCATATCCTTCTTGATTCTGTTTGTATGAATTTTGGCTTTTGGGTTGTGTGACCTAAGCCTTTTAGGGTTTCGTCAAAGATTCACTTGTTTTGGGTTACTTGTCCTTCCAAGTTTCTACACTACATCCACAACAGTCTTTTTGATTTGTTTGAAGCTATTATCTTGCTACTTGCCCATCTTCTTGGTGGATCCATAGTAATTGGTCATCAAACTAGATTGTTGTGTTGATTTGATTTCCATTCACTATTGAAGCATAGATTACATTTGCCTTTTGATCAATCAAGTTGTGCATTAGCTTGTTTTTTATTTATTCTAAAAATAAAAAGCATTGAACTCATATAGTATACAAAAATGAAAGCATGTTTACATTAGTAGATTCTTTATGATTAGGAATTGAAAAGAGAAATTCAAATCTTTCATTTTTCATCACAATAGTTGCGAGATAAGCATAAATCGATGCATTGTGTTTCCTAGTGATTGGATTACTTGCTTGCACTATTATTCTTGCATTTGCTTGTTATTGAATGAACTCCTTACTCTCATTTAGATAGTCGTTCATCAAAAGGAATGGTCTTTTGCTCATCTAGTTTCATACTAGAGATTGTTGAAATACATTCGGTAAGGCCTTGAAATCAAAACTTAATTCAATATTAACTGTTAAAATCACTCACATATTTAGTGGTCTAGGCTAGAGACGTGTTCCGATGTCATTAAACCTTGTTCCTGTTGTTCTCACTAAGGTTGGGTGATTCCTCATTTTGTGATACAAAGCTGCTAATACATATTTGTGCTCCCCGTATCGTCATGTATATATTGGGAGACCCCACTAGGTTATCATCTTATTACCCATAGGAAGCCGAGTCTACCACCTTACACGTCGTAATGCACCGAACACAACATTCAGGAAGATTGACTGTCGTATGGAAAGTCCTTGGTCATTTCTCTTTCATTTATCACCAAGGTGTATATTGTAGTTTTACCATTTGTCTGGTAAACCTCTTTCCTATAATTCCAGAGGAGTCACTTTCACTCCTTTTTAGCTCTTTAAAAGTAGAAGGATCACTTGATCACTTGTCCATTCAGGCTCATTAAAACTCAAAAGAGATAGACTCACATTTCATCTTTTTCTTGACTCTTAAAATATGAAAAGGAACAATTTTGTTTCAATGTTGTAAAATTAACTGCCCACAAAAGATTCCTGGTTAAATTTAGCATTCCTTTCAAGGTTGATTCCATTGGAAACATTTCCAGAGTCTACCAGTCAATATTCCCCCCAAATGGGAATCTTCGTCCATTTCCTTCTTTTGGAAATGCTAGTGCTCCTTATATGGCGATGGTGTCCCTGCCTAGGTTAACCATTGGTTTACCTGTTTGGTTGTTTTCAACCTCGGTGGTCCCAAGAATCTTGACCCCTGTTCTGGCATCTCCTCCATTTGAATCACATCACGCTGATTCTAGGGTTGACCCTTTGCCTTCTTCCCCTATTTCTTCACCCTCCTCTTCTACTTCGCCTGGTGAAAATTCCAAATCTAATAACTAGGAGGCTAAGAAGAAGAAGAGGAAGAAGAAGAAGAAGAAGCTAGGTAAGTGAGAGGCCACCCATGCAACTATTGCTCTGAGTACACCTCCAGTATAAAAACCTTCTGATCCTCTACGGAAGGTCAAACTTCCTTGTAAGCTGTGCAAGGGTGACCATTTCCTCTGAGGCTGCCCTAGCATTCCTAGAGTCTTGGAGGTATGGTCTCAGATTTCAGATCGACCATCCTCGTTGACCTCTGGAGATCATGTCGATGCCACACTCATGGCCAGCAATGGTAAGAAGAATGGGAAGTTTAGATTTCCCTATAGGTTATTTGAAGGTGAAAATCCTCTTCACCTTTTTCCTCTTATGGATAAAGCATCCACTATTTTGGAAAACTTTATAGCTTCTTCCCTCCAACTCCTCAAAGACTTTCTTCTGACCCTCCTCCAGTTAGTGCAAGGATTGACATAGATTCATCTCTTACCAGCCCTACTCTTCCTAAGCCTGACTATGTTTTGTCTGTTCCTGACCAACCATTGGTTGAAAAGAGTTTCGACTTGATTTCACTGCTAGTTGTTCACTCTATTTTGGAAGTGCATAATGATCATACTGCTCATGTTCTTCTTGTCTCGTCAGATTCTCCAGAATCAAAGAGTGACCCTCTTGTCCCAGCTGATCAAGAGAGTCCTTCTTCGCTTCCTGCAGATCTTGGGGGCAATCATATGATTCCTCGACCAAGTGGTTTTGTTGTTTCCTTCTATTGGAGTCACTTAACTACTTTTTGCCTCTTGTCTCTTGTGCCTTTTCATATTAGTGTACATGCCTATAATATGGCAGTACCTGGAACCCTACTTGATGAACGAGCATCTGTCAACATCATGTCTTCTACTACTTGGTAAGCTCTGGGTTCCCCACAACTTGTGCCTGTAACACAGAATCTGTTGGCTTTCGATGGAGGAGCCAGTCAACCCTTAGGGATCCTTTCGAAGTTCCCTATTACTTTGGGAGGTAAAACTGTCTATATAGACGTGATGGTCATCCAAGGTGTCTTAGATTTCAATCTTCTCCTTGTCCGCGACTATATTTGTGTCATGGGAGCTCTTGTTTCTTCACTTTTCCGTGTGGTTTATTTCCCACATGATGGAAGAATTGTGACTATAGATCAATTGTCATTCTTTGGTCACTAGGTACCTCCTTTGCCACCATCATCCCCTCTCAGCTCTTATTTTCCAGCGGTACCTTCCCCGCCACAAGTTAATTATGTGGCTACCCGGTTCATCTTTGCATCTATTGATGATCATGCGGGTGGTCTCGTATACCATGTACTAGGGGCATTGTAGCCCAATCTATCATTGATACCCAACGACCTATATTCCTCCCAGAGTGTGTTCCTTCCGTATGGTGAGGACCTCTTGGGAGCCTTGTTTTCATGTGGTCCATGAACAACAAGTTCCAAGGATAGTTCTTTTCTTGTGTTGACCTCATTAAAAAATGAAACAACGAGTCCTGAGGATAGTTTGTTCTTGTGTCAACCTAGTTAAAAAATGAAACAAATGTCATGAGGATAGTTCGTGATCTTGTGCCAACCTCGTTAAAAAGATGAAACAAGGAATATGGAGCATAGTTCTTTTTCTTGTGTCAAACTCATTAAAAAATGAATCAAGGCGTCTCGAGGAGGGTTCTTGATCTTGTGTCAACCTCGTTAAAAAATGGAACAAGGAGTTTGGAGCATAGTTCCTTGTGTTGTGTCAAGCTCATTAAAAAATGAATCAAGTCATCTTGAGGAGATTTCTTGATCTTGTGTCAACCTCGTTAAAAAATGAAACAAATATCTTGAAGATAGTTCCTTCACTATGTTAACCTCATTAAAAAATGAAACACCTCCCTTTTCCCAATCGAGTCTTTGGTTGAGATCTCATAAAATCCTGGTCGAGTCTTTCCTGGATATCGTAAGTGAGCCTTCATTACATTTAGCTAGTTGAATGCAATGAAGCTTGGGGGGCATGTACCTCAATTGGATCATAATAATGGGGGCATGTGAACCTTATTCAAGCATAGCTTTTCGTTTCAAGCTTGTGTAAACATGAAACCAAATCCAAGAATAGTTCTCCATGGTTTGAGCTTGTGTAGAAATGAACCCATGTGTAGATGTACCTTTTTTGGTTTGGTGTGTAAAGAAATTTCTCGCTTATTGTGTGTTTTGTATTTTATGCATATGTTAAATATATTGACTGATGCATTAGTGAATTATGTATTATATAGACATTTGTGCAAATTATAAATCATAGACAAGCATTAAGACATAATAAGTAGAGACAATAAAACGTAGATAGATGTATATCATGTGTTGCGCACCATGGCGCTCAATATATATATCTATATCTATATATATATGTGTGTGTGTGTGTGTGTGTGTGTGTGTGTGTGTCCAAGAAATATGTGTGTTCAGTTACATCATGAGACATGTCTCCCAAAAAACTGCAGAAAGGAAACCTAGAAGTCTACTATTCATTATGCTCTCTATAGCAGACTACTGCTCCAACCACACGTCGAAGTAGGTGGTGTATCCTGTTCGACATACCTGTGGTTGTCACTGGTACTGCCTGGGAATCTCTTCGAATCCTCTGTAGTCTGGGATCCCCTCAGTCAATCCCTCTAGGCTACGTCCTATCTCCAGCTCAGCATCTCCACCTGGGGGTGGTAAGTCAATCTCTCTAGCATCCCTTTGGGTAGTAGGAGCGAGACCTACTGGTCTCTCAGGTCCAACATCTGCAAAGAATTGAACACAATAATTAGGGCATGTATATTTAAAATCCAAAAAAAAACACCAAAAATTTATGAAAAGTTTGTTGGTCAAGTTGAGTGTTTTACCTCTCTTGTCCCACTATTCGCCAAGAGGAAGCAACATGTCTAGATCACCCCTGAATTCAATCCTAGCATACAGCCAATCCACAACTGTAACTTGTTGGCGGTTCATCCACTCAAAAAATTCTGGACCCCATGATGTAGGCTGGCCACCGCCTCCTTGTGGCATCATGAGCACCCATCGAGTTATCCGTGTCTATCATGGCCCTAGCCATCCCACCATCATGTCCTGCCACTGGAGAATTGGTACTCGTTCCAGCATGAGTGGTATCAAGATTGATCCGTAGCCAAATTGTTTTGCCTCACCCCAGTGGCACTTGGTCAGTTGTCTCTTTATGCCCAGTTAAACATAGTGGGATTCAAGAAGCCTTGGGCTAACCGTAATTGAATTTCGGTTGCCTCGTGCTGGGCTTGGGAGCTAGCTACTCTGGTTATGTTAAATAGCAACACCCATAGTGACAAAACATTAACAATGAAAATTTGTAGTTTGTCACTTGTTGATGATTTCCATGCTCTTGGGGGGCATTGTCTTGCGATAAGTGTGTCCATCGAGTCTCCAGTAACTCAAATTCCCACCATGTGGGGCATCTCTCCTCTTCTTGACAATCCAGTCAAAAAGTAGATGTCCATGGCATCAAATTTGATTTCTTGCCCATGGATTATGAAATTGCCTTCATTTGGATTCCATTCTTGGATTAGGTACTCCATGAGATCCAATTGTGCTCTTAGCAGTGGTGTTAGGAAGAACTTCAGTAACCCACAGTTCCGGAGGATGTTCAAACAATGCAGATCTGTCATTCCCATCTAATCATCATGGTCATGGGTACATTATTGCCATACGAACACCATCGTTTATCCCTGCATGCATAAACATCCCTTTGTTAGAAGCCAACCAACCATTTTGACTATTTAAAACTGATTATAAATGAATATTTTTGGGTTCCAGCGCTCATCACAGTTGTTCTTAAAACAACTACGATGGGCAAATTTGCATAGTTCACAAACTTTCGAGTCGTCGTAGGTGTACATCACTTTCTTGTGACAATCCCATTTTTCCCCTATGTAAATTCCTCGGTCATCGCAGGTGTACATCACTTTCTTGTGACAATCCCATTTTTCCCCTGTGTAAATTCCTCGGTCGTCGCAACCCCGAGGGGAAAACTTGCGATGACCGAGGCAGACTTTTTGTCCAAAAAATCCCTTTAAACCCCGATCTAAAACATGAAATTGCATCTAATTTTGGCGAAAAAAACAAAGGTAGGGATAGGGTATTTACCTGAAGGAAGCACGAAAGGTAATGGACCACTGAGTTTCCCAGAATCGATCACCCAGTTTCACAAGGTACGCAATGTTCGAGGTTTTTACCACAGTCAAAAACACAAGTGAATTGGCTTTTTACCATAATGTCTCTTTTATAACCATTTTTTCAAAAGTTTAGGGTTTTCCTTAAGGTTTGAAATTAGGATTTTGGCCTATATGCGTGTTTTTGCAAGGCAGATCTTATGCTTGCATTTTCTTGTGTAGCAACAGGTGTTTTGGGCACTGGCGATGATCGATGTATGAATTATATACTCAGTCAATACTGAAAAAATATTTTTCGATTCAGCTTTAAGCTCTTTTCTAACTCTTGAAATGTGAAAATATTGCCGAGCCCTTGTCATTTCAAGCTCGTTAATGGTTATGAAACATCATTTCCCGAGTAAGTTTTTTACTTTTTTGGGTTGGAGGCACTATTTACGGAAAGTACTCCTTAACTGAAATGGTGAAGCGGTTCTCTTGAGTATCATTTTCTATATTTTTGGGCTTGAGAGGCACAAACATACGAAAAGGGCCCCTTGGGAGTTTTTTTTTCGTGTCTTTTTCTAACTCTCTAAACATGAAAAATACTCTGAGTTTTACCTATGTCGGGCTCGTTAAACCCTAACGACATTGGACTCGTCACCATGACGAGACCCGAGCTTCTCCTCTCTCGGGCTCGTTAAAATTTCACTAGGTTGGATTTGTATGAAGGACAAACTTATATTGCAAGCATATGCTATCATCACCTTCAAGCTTGTGTTTCAAAAATAATTGGGGTACTCGACAGTAATGGTGGGGGGGAAATTTTGAAATATTCTGTTAATTACCTATAGCAGCTTGCCGCTGTTTAACATCAACACCTTTGTTGCTTCTCGCCGGGTTTGGGATATCCTCATTTCATCATTGACCTTCTAGGGTTTGGTTCTTCATTTTGCTACATTCCATTCGATCCCTGCTGTCTCTACATGACCTTCGATCCGCTGGTACCAAAATTTTGTCACATTCCAGAGTCGTTTCATTGATATGTTCAGGAGCTTAATCCTTCTGCACTGTGCACCCTTACATCCTCCTATGATTCTCTATTTCACCCATCTACATCTTATTCCTTTGTCTTGCATCATTGGTGTGGGAAACGTTATGGCCCTTCTGCGACCGATTGCTTCCTGTCGACATCAACTCATTATCCAGGAAGTTGATTTAGAGACTCCTTTCAGGTACCTTAGAGCTTGCATGCCTCAATGGAAAGTTCTTCGCATTCGATGACAGACTTGCATAATTGGTCTTTGATCGGGTGATTCCACAAGTGTTTGACTCCAGATCATTCTTCACACTTTGTGGATTATACTAGCAGTACCTCGAGAACCATTGACATTACTGATGGGGCTTGTTAACGATTCCCATCATTGGTTGGTAATCAAGTGATTTTCTAGTATGCTTGACTTCAACACATTTATTCACATGTTAGAAACTGTATGATGGGTATGTCAGGATTCAAGGCCGTGGGCTCAGATCACACAAGTCTAGGTTGAGTGGATTATTTGTACATGACTCTTTTGATTGGATGGCTGTGACTATACCTGAGTCTTTCTGGATGGCTACGACCATACCTGTGTTTTCATATGGTCTTTTCGACTGGATGGTTGTGTCCATACCACAGACTAGTTCTATTTGTCTTTTGGATGGTTGCGTCCATACCTTGACTACATGTAATTCCTTCACTCTCAGGGATATCAATTGTACTTATGTCTGCAGGTTCTCCGCGATGGTATTCCAGTTCAGTTATGGTTTCGTAAAGCATTTCACCCCTCCCACTCTCTCTGCCTTCATGATTTGGGGGCATCTGTTACACAGTATTTTGTCACTGACCCTGCATCCCCTCATCCCGGGTTGAGTCGGTCCCTAAATGACATCTGCTCTATGTCATACATCAAAATATGTGTCCACATCTTCCATATCACTCAAGAAGATTAACCATGCTAATTAATCTTGAAGTTGACCCTTTTTACCTATGTTTCAATATTGTCGCAGGACATCAGTATCCTGCTTGTGATGATGGTTCAAAGTGAACGAGAACCTCGTGACACCATCACAAGAGTAGACCTATTCTCAGTGACGGTCAGATTTTAGGGATTGTCGCAGGTCATCTGTGTCCTGCCTGCGATAGCCCAGAATGCACTAACACCTTGCGATGTCATATCTGTGTCTCAATGTTTGACTTGCAAAGACCCAGATATAGCGAATTAGTTCAAACAAAATGCTTCTAGGTGGTTCTGGAGCTAGTTGTTTGGTCAAGGAAGTTTTGCCTCTCCCCATTTGAGATGGTCGTTCTGCATTTTGAGTAACCTCCCATGAAGATAAGCTTCTTCTCCCCTCATTTGTGGAGGCTCCTCCTCTTATAATAGCATCCTCCATGACTATGATCAACTAGTTGGGAGTTCTTAGAGTGCTAGTTGAGGTTTTGTTGTGCTAGTTCTTAGCTTGTTGGATTGATAGCTTATAGCTTGAATTGCCTTTCATGTTGTGGATTGAGAGTGTAAAACAGTTTTCTAAGAAGGAAGCCTTGTTGTGACTCCCTTAGTTTCATACTTGTGGTTTTGGGTGAGAGAGAGAGTCATCAGCCTTTTTGGGAGACCTTTGAGAGTGAATGCTTATGGAGACATACTAATCAGACCCTTCAAGGAAGCTTGCGATGTCAAGGCGTGGTTGTAAGCTTTACTATTGTTCATATTAATACAATCAATGGTTATTTCATATATCATGTATGAAATGTATGTTGATAGCTTATGGTTCATTGACTCTATAAGTAGATAGTTCATTGTTGTGCTCTATTAATTGTTTTGTCATTTTCTTATGTTGTTTCAGGTGCATCATTCATTAGCTAAAGTGACGTAACAAAGACTTCATCGAACACTGGTTTAAGGTAGGCATCGTCGATGAGAACTATTTAAGGAATTAGCTATTGTCATTGTCTTGCAATAACTATACCCACTCTAGGGCTAGAGGGGTTGTCTCTGTCCGTAGAGAGAACTTACATGTGTCACATGAGTATGAGGAGAGAACTACTAAAATGCAACTCCCATGAAAACTTGTAAAAAGATCAAAATTTTCCCAGATTGAATAATATGGATGCTCTATCTGACTCCAAAAATTCTGCATAAGGATCTTGAAATTCATGTGCATTGGGACTTAGCTCATCCAATGGATTACTTTGCTTCTCCTCATACCATGAATGCAAACTTTCATCTGAGCTTTTTTATGAGACTCTTGCTAAACATGATAAAGAAATCGGCTATCGTATCAAGTTTGTATCAATACCTTTTTCAAGCTCACAATTAGCTAATGGAGAAGGACTTTGACTGCAAACATCATCCAACACATCAACCATTGGATCATTAAATACTTGAAAAGACTGTTGGAACCCATTTTATATTGGTTCCAATGAGATTGCATGATTTTCTACAGGCTGCTCGTTTGAAGATATACTATGCAAAATTCCCTTCAAAAACTAAAATGATTCAAAACATAATGGTAAGGAATCATCTTGCAACATTTGATCATATGTTCTAGCTTCGAAGTCTTCATCTGTAGCCTAACATTCAATGGCATTTGGGGGCTGCAAATCTAGATATGGGAAGTCTTGAGCAAGGATTTCATTCCCCTCTGGATGTTCAAGATCAAAACTTATCGACGACTGATTTCTAATTGCACAAAAGTTGTCTCTGATGAACTAAAACAAAGTAAAACAAAAAGGCAAAGATCCTTCACTTCAAAATTTTCTTCACTTTCCTCCTCACATCCATAGCTGATATGCATCAGCTAATCACTGTATTCAATCTACTGAAAGTGAACTTCCTCCTTCCACAAACTAGCGGCTGATTTGTCTACAAGATTAGCTTCTGTTTGGAGAACATAATCATCATCATATTGATCAAACTTAGGGAAATCATTAATATAAAACACATCATCAAGCATACATGTCAGATCAATAGATATCTCTTCTCTAAGATGATCTATAAAAAATCATTATCAGATCTATGAAAACTAGGATAAGAAAAAAATGTTTTGGATGAGTAACTTGTTTTTCTTCAGTCAACGAGCCATGGTCTTGAACATCATACTCATTCCTTGTGGTGATCTTTTGCATCATCTCTTCCACTGCACTTACCAAAATGTTGAGCTTTACCTCTAAAGATGTCAATTCCTTAAAATCTATGTTCTTCATCTATTCTTCCTTCAACTTTTCCCTTCTAATCAGTAGATTAGCCTCTACATCTATTGCACTATTTTTCATCTCTTCAAGTGTTGCAAGGTTCCTTTCCCTCAGTTGAAACTCCATTTTCAAATCAAAGGCTTCTAGGTAGTGTAAGAGAGTAGATCTAGGAGGAGGCCTTATATTAGCAGGCATCGAAAAATAGACTTGGTTAAACATGGCAAAAAATTGTCGTATTGTCTCCCCTAGAAGTTTTTTTAGCTGGTTATACTCTTCTAGAATCAAGAAAGGGTTTTGTCTGACCCCCACCTTATCGAGGAAAACTTTGACGAACTACTGGAAATCTGAGATGCTCACATCAAGTAGGGTTTTGAACCAACTCTTGACTTAAGATTCCAAAAGAAAGAGAAAAAAGCCTAATACTGACATCCTCTTGATAAACTTCAAAAAGGTCAAGAAAAGACTCAAAATTCATTACCTGTCTCTTAGCACTGACATTGTCATAGTCACCATCAAATCTTGGTAGATATAGGCAATGATTTGTAGGGAAAGCATGGGATATAGGAGGTAAAATCAAAGGCTTGTATCTATCTGGAATTTTACAAGGTATAGGAGTATATACAAAGGCTATAGAATTATTCTTAATCTCTTGAGGCTCATCAGTTTGAAGATGGTCATTATAAGATTTAGAAGAAGGCTCTTGATCAAGATCAAAGGCATGTGAATATTTTGTATTCGCAATCTTCAAAGGGAAGGAATCACATACAGGTCTAGGATCTTTTCTCAAACACAATATACTTTGTAAAGCCTTCTTGACATTCTCAGAAAAAAGAGAAGAAATAATTTATAACAAAGAATGTAATGTCTTGGATGAAATTCCAAATTGAATACCTGATCTTTCCATATTTTCCTTTCATGTTTCTACAGGTCAAGTTCATCCTCCAGTGGAGTCCTTGGATCTGATCTTGAAACTGATTTGGAGCCATCAAGTGAATGATTTCAGCCTTCCAGTGTCTGATTGTTGTTAACAATCAACAATCAGATCTAAACTTGATACATTTTGCTAAGGAACATAAAACTACATTCCCCAGTATGGTCGCCACTATGTTAGCACCTGGATTGAACCTCAGGCTAAAGGAAGGCAATGCTAGGGTAACCACAAACCATGCTTAGCCAAGTAGGTAGCCCTACTAGGCCAAGAGAGGGCTCTCTCCATAAGGATCTCAGTTAAGATGAGTGGATCAAGGAAAGGATTTTAGGCTAGGTATAGTAGCACGAAGTTTTGATTGGATTTTAAAGAGGTTTTGCCAAATCAGAAGGAGATGGACAATTTAGGTCTAGGGACCTAGGTCAGAATTGCGGGGTGTTCAATGGGGCAAGGTAGCCATAGGCTTAAGCAATCTAGGGCTTGATGGGGTGAGATGTTTAAGACTGGTAAGAAGCTAATAAGAGCATGTGAAAACCATGGATCCTTCCTAGATTGCAAAAAACATGACATGGTGAATGGTTTCCCAAGGTAGAGCACTAATGTAATGAATTCTGCCTATCAACTTGAAAACATTCAACTAGAAGCAATGAAATGATTAAAGGAATACATAAAACATATTAACATATGATCACAGAAGAATAAACTGTACTAAAACTCCATACCACATGGATCCCATAAAAATGGCTACAATTCTTATTAATCTCCTTCTAAACTGCTACAAATGGTGTACAATCAAGGTCTGAGCATCCAGCTGAGTCCAACCCTTTACAATGAGAAAGTAGAAGAATATATAGCCTTTGTTTCAAAATACTCCCATCCTCAAGGGTCAAATCCCTAAGATGAGGAGCTCATATAAGTAATACTGAAGAAGAAACAAGAATATAGGCATCATTAACAACTTGTCTCTAAAAGCAAAAAATTGATTCATTTGAGCTTAATATAAGTTCTAAAGTAATGAATCTACCCTTTATTACTATTTATCTATCATAATTACATGCCAAGTCATCATTTATAATGGTGAATCATCCTCCATGAGAGAGAATCCATGATCATAGTCAAAAACTAGAAAAGTAGACATCTTGAGCAAAATCTACCCTACACGCAGCACCACTAGCCCAACGCGTAGCGAAACTTTCAGGTCCCTTTTGGAGGCCTTCCTGGAATCCACATTAGGCTTGGGATATCTCATTGGAAATCATGTCCTATATACTTTGCAGAACATCTTGAATTTTTCAATTTGGAGCTCATTTGACCCCTCAACCACTCAATATCCCAAGACTGGTCAAAATGTGCAGAATGAGGCTTCCAAAATGCAAAGTGTTGTTTCAGTAAACGTTTGGAGGTCTTCCTCAAATCCAAATTGATCTGATGATATCTCGTGGGAAATATCTCTGTGTCGCATTATCATTTGACTCATCAAGTAAGTCATTTGGTCAATCCATCTAGAAGAAAGCTTGATTTTCCCAAGGTCACTCCAGAAGTGCATCAACTCTCCTGAGGCAAACGATGGTTTGGAAATTTCTCCCAAACCATGAGACTTGTGTAAAAACTAAAGCAGGTTTTTCTTCTTGAGTCTATGATCGACAAAATCCTCTCTCACTTTTGTCAAATTCACCTAGTCTTGCTTAGAAATATCATTTGAATAAAACTTATCCCGATATATGGAATAAGGGATTTGTAGAAATGAAGGCAAATGAAGGGGATGAGGGGCTTCTAATTTCTTGAGAAAATTTTGGGAAGTATTGAGGGATGTTAGGAGGCAGGGGAAAGTGGAATTTCATGGATTGAGTGAGGGGAAGGGGTCCAAAAGGGAAAAACATAAGCCTAACCTAGAAAAGTGTCAAATTGTAGCAATAGGCTAGGGTTTGTGGGAAAATGATGAATTTGAGGGATATCAGTGATGGGAAGTGTTTAGAAATTTATATTAAGGATAGGAGAAGGTGTATGAGCATCAAGGTGCAAGTTTTGTTGATGATTTGACCATCCAATAAAATTTCCTCCAAAACCTTAGGAGAGGGAAACGAGCCTTACCTAAGTACAACTGAAGCACGAACAAGGTGTAACATGACCCATTGGAACCTGAAATAATGATGACAACTCTTTGAATGATGGTACACTTAGCCGAATGGTGACATGAACCAATACTTGGAAAGCTTTGGAAGGAGTGAAAATAATCCTAGACCTAATACCTAGTGACCAAATTTTACTCGAAGACTCACTGAAATGACAAAATTTGACTTTGACACCCTAAGACCACATTGTAAGAGCATGTTTGATCACTGGTGGAAGGCTACAAAGACTAACTCTGAAATTGGCTCCATTGGGGATGGTAGCTCCTTGCAGGTGCCAAGAACACCGTAGACTAGGTAGCCTTATCCATTAGGCATGGAGTAAAAAAACTCAATCTGAAATACATGATTGAATACTGATGACTCAATGACACAAACTGACTTTTACTCAACTAGAAACTAACTCAATACTAAAACACAACTGACAAATTGGAAAAGATTCTCAAAATGGAGCTTATTCAATAAAACCTACTCTAATTGTTCCATTCATCACCTGATCAAGTGAAATGAAACAACCAATGCAACCAAGTAAGAATTCTGGGTTCTATTTGAATTCTCCACAAGTGCTTGTTTATGAGCAAGAAGAGAGAACTACTGAAATGGAACTCCCATGAAAACTTCTAAACAAATCCAAATTTTCCCATATTGAATAACATGGATGCCCTATCAACTCCAAAAATACTGCATAAGGATCTTCAAATTCAAGTGCACTGGGACTTACCTCATCCAATGGATTACTTTTCTTCTCCTCATACCATGAATGCAAACTTTCATCTGATCTTTGTGACAGGACTCCTATTGAAAATGAAAAAGAAACTGGTTGTCGGATGAAGTTTGGATCAATACATTTTTCAAGCTCACAGTTAGCTAATGGAGAAGGACTTTGACTGTAGACATCTACCAACACATCAGCTATTGGATTGTGGAATACTTGAAAAAACTGTTGCAACCCATTTCATATTGGTTCTAATGATATTGCATAATTTTATACAGGTTTCTCATTTGAATATATACTATGCAAAATTCCCTTCAAAAACTAAAATGGTTCAAAACATAATGGTACAGAATCATCTTGCATAATTTGATCATATGTTCTAGCTTCCAAGTCTTCATCTTCAACCTGAAATTCAATGGTATTCGGGGGCTGCAAATCTCGATATGGGAAGTCTTGAACAAGGATTTCATTGCCCTATAGATGGTCAATATCAAAACTTATTGACGGTTGATTTCTGATTGCACGAAAGTTGTCTCTGATGAATTGAAATGAAGTAAAACAAAAAGGAAAAGATCTGTCACTTCAAAATTTTATGCACTTTCCTCCTCACTTCCATAGTTTATTTTCATCGGCTGATCACTATATTCAAGCTACTTAAAGTGAACTTCCTCCTTCCACAAAAAAGCTTGTAATTTGTCTACAAGATTAGCTTCTGTTTGGAGAACATAATCATCGTCATACTAATCAAACTTAGGCAAATCATCAGTATAAAACACAACATCAAGCATACATGTTAGAGAAACAGACCTCTCTTCTCCAAGATGATGTATAAAACAATCATTTTCAGATCTATGACAACTGGGATAAGAAAGAAAATATTTTGTATCAGCAACTTGTTTTTCTTCAATTATTGAGCCATGGTCTTTTTGATGCCTCTAAAATCCTTACATCAACATCGGGGATAACCACCTAGTCCGGACCTTAGTGCACCTCCTTTTCCATTTGGTGTGGTGGCTCCGACTATATATTATGGGACTAGTTTCCCTTAACAAATGGTTTAATGGATGATTGTTTTGTAATGTATAATGGGGATGGGTAAATGTTTCAACCTATAACTCAAAATACACAAATGTACTTATATAAGCCGGGTATTCTGTAAACAATGCGATTTCTAATTATTTCTAACAGAGAAATAATCATATAGATGGCTTACTCATCGATAGAAAGATGCACTCATATAATGATTACTTCATTTAAAAAGTCAAATGAAGTGATAATAAAAAAACATGTCACATATAATATATATATATATATATATAATATATAATATATATTGCTGAAATATATCTTCAAAAGGTCACAATAATTCTTTAGAAATGATATGATAAATAATTTTTTGAAAAAAAAACATACATATATATCAACAGCAGCAACTTTTTAAAAGAAATGTTTCTTCACATAAGGAAATAAGACAAAAACAGTGACAGGAATACTGCATGCAGTTGAATCCTTCCGATGTGAATAACACTCCAATTCCACTTTCTTATTTGAGAAAAATTCCAAGAAATACAGAAGTGCGGGTCTTTAAAAAGCTTCTTTCACAAAATGTAGAATCTTGATCCACTATTGATAAAAATACTTAGAAGTACAAAAGTCCAACTTCTTAAGTCAAATCTTATACAAATTGAGGACCCTTTCTAAAAGACATGAAAGGGTTTAAATAACTAAAATAAAAACCAATTGTCAATAAAAATCACTATGAGCTGTTAAAACTGCAAACATGAAAATCTAGGATTTGATTCATGAAAACAACAGCGTGATAGCCTTTGAACTAATTCGTTGAATCTATTTCTTCTCTTGCGCCTGCAGCTAACAAATTGAGAGCGTTGGCTGAATCTCCGGAGGGTGACTCATCCTGGAATATAGTTGGGTTGTGTACATAACATCGGAGAGTTCAGGAACCATGTGATTGACTGCGTAGGAAAGGAATTTCATGGCCTGCTACTAACTATGTGGCTTGACTAGGAAAAACCAAAATTCATCCCATTACAATTTTTTCACCTTGCCAATCTGTTCCTCACTGCTTTCCAGCTCCTGTCTCCATTGATCTTCTAGTGCCTTTGCTTTCGGGATTTTTCCTGGAGAGTAGTTGAAGATCAAGTTAGCCATATATATGTTGTCATTTACTAACTCTATTACACCATTCATTGTAACCCTGGCCCTAGAAGTCACTCTTTCATCTTTTATTCGTTGTGATTCCCTCTATGGAAACAAGATTTCCTTGTGCGATTCTTGTATTTTCGGTAAATTGGCAGCCATGTCTTCTTCTGAATTTTTCCAAGAGAGATTTTTTTTTATCTTATCATCTGCTTTTTTGAATCCCAGTCTGGTGCCAATTGCTTGTTCAATAAGTGATGATGAGATAGCACACAGTGGGTCAACCAATGATATTTTATGACAAAGGATGTTTAGTTGTCGAGATAAGGCTTTGGTGACTTCCAGGGCTTCTTTCTTGAATTCACTAACCTGCGGATAACCCTTTAATTTCTCCATCTGTAATTGCAACTGTGCAATTTTATCTTCTTTACTGTTCTTCTCCTGCTAAATTGCCATTTGAAGCTTGTTGAGTTCTTGAGACAACTTCTATTGTTCTGGAGTGCCTGCTGATCAATCTTTTGCTTCTCTAGATTCAACTGTTCTTTTAGTTTCTCATTCTGTTGTCTCTACTCTACTAGTTATTGTTCCAGCTGACTAATCTTTTGTTTTTCCTCTACCGATTGCTCCTCAAGTTGAGTGATCCTTAGATCCTTCTCCCTGATTAGCTGGCTAACCAAGGAGGCTTTGTCCATTGTTGCGGCTGTATAAGCAACTGCATAATTAGATAACTTGGTTAAATCCTCAGAAGGATTGACTTCTAAGTCTTTCCATACTACATTCATCAGTTCGACATGAGGAGTTGAGAGAGGTCCTCGATGATTTTTTCTCTTTTTCCTCTATCTTTTGACCGCAACCCTATACTTTGGACTGTAGAATACATCCAGAGGTGGTATTTCTTCTACCTTTAATACAATTTCTTTTGTAGGATTCTCAGGAATTATTTCAATATCTTGCTGAATGTCGGTGTGACAATTGCCTCTTGAATGGGAATATTAACAACAAGCTCCTGCGTTGCAGTTGACACTGGCATTATGATGTTTTGGGACCTGTTATGGTTCTTGATCATTTGATCTAACTGCTCCCATTCCTTGAGTAAGTTGGAATCAATATTTACATCGGTATCAAGGAGCTTGCTAGTCTTTTCATTTTTCTGCTCCTTTTCAGAACTCTTCTCCCTTTCGGGGCTCTTCTCCTTCTCAAGAGTCTTCTCCTTTTCAGAACTCTTTTTAGTAGTTTGTTCTTCACTATGGGCTTCTTGCTGCATGATAGAGGTAGTGGCCAAGAAATCTATAGGTAGTGGTTGTAACGTCTGTGCCCTGAACTGCATAAATTTATCTCTTCCCTCTGCTCCCAATTTGATCTTTGCTTGATGTTTTATGCATGAGAATACTTTAGCCGAAATGAACAAGTCATCATATTCATATTTCTCCTATTCAAATTTGGCAAGCTTCACTTGACTGGTGAAGTTGTAAGCCACTACTCTTGGATCATACTGTCTCTTTGGAATGACTACTAACTTGAGGATTTTTATCTTTTCGGTTTATTTCTCTACATCTTTGAAGTCATGCAGTGTGTAAGTACCACATCGAAGGGGGAATGAAGGCCACATTTGTTTTTTATACTCCTTGAGGTTCCTAGATGATCTGAAATCACCCGTAAATGACCTCAGTGAATTAATGAAGGTATTACAAACTCATGTGTTGGCGTGTGCCTATGTTATTTTATGCAATAGATCGATAATATTGTGGAATACATAGACACTGAAACAGTAAGAGAACACAATAAGAAAACACATAAACACAACAAATTTAATAAGGAGTTCACCCAATCCTCCTCGGCTACATCTCCTGGTCCAACCTTTAATGGTGGCCTTTCTATTGTGTCTTAAAGTAGAGTTTTTACAATAAGGAGCTCAATTTGAGTCTCACTTAACAAATGATGATCAGTAGGATTGTACCTGGATTCCCCAAGTCTCTAGAGTACACAGACTCCCCTTACTGAATCTCGACCTCAACTGGTCTCAGTGGTATGAGTCCAATTTTCTACTCAATACCTCACAGGTATACACAAAAGAGTTTCTTGAACCTCTCAAGCCTTCTCTGGAGTTCACAGACTCTTGGACTCTCTCTGTCTCTATTTGCTTGATGCTGCCTGTGTTTGCAGGTCAGCTCAGCTTCTCTGTTCTCTGCAATTTGCTTCTCTCTCTTTTTTTTGCCTCATGTTTCTGCTTCTCTTTCTCTGCCTCTTCTGCCTTACTCTCTGTCTGTTCATTTCCACTTCCTGGCTCTTTGGATCTCTTGCCTCTATCCACTTGAATTCCCCTACTCTATGTCATCATCACTGTGTAATGCTTCACAGAGAGGTGGCCACTTGCTTCCTCACAAACAAAGTGTCAGTTCTCTTTGAATGGTCATTATTTCTATTGCTCCAAGATTACCTGCAAAACTAATTCCTCTGCCATCTCATTGGTCATATCGAATCTCAAATCTCATGTGACTCAGTCTATTTTCCCATTGAATCTGGTCATCTATCGGATCATTTCTTCGCCATTGATCTAGAGCCTCCAAATCCTATGGTCTCCATCCATATCAGGGGGGTAAGTTGCATGACCTTTACCCGTGCAATGTGATCATTTTTCTCTCTCATCCATTGGATGCGTGTCACCCAATGTATGGCATCGGGCGAGACTTGGTTGAACCCGCTTACCATGTGAAGCCCTTTTGATATCCTACTGGTTTTAGCATGAGAACCACCTTCTAACAAAATCGGTGATTTCTGTAGGTTTTATGCTTTTCCTCGTGATTGAGTGCTTGGGGGCTTTCCTTCATTGATGGGGACACCCTGCGATACGCGATTACTGCTAATTGCGTATAAAAAAATGCCTTTGCTTTTGGATTTGACCTCCTGTTTGTCGATTTGTGCTAGTGAGCGGTCACCATGGGCCAACAATCTACGCGCTTTGACCGAGGGTCCTAGTTGTTCCATGCTGACCAAAAATTGCTATTGTTTAGAGGTTATTTCTGATAAGCTCGATATCCATAAGATTTTGAAGCTTGACATAATTTGAAACAATCATGAAAACTTAGAGAATGTTTAAGGATCCAATTCAGATCACGACCTTCCCACTGAAAAAGCTTTTGTACCACCAAAATTTGGTATTCAAGCATCGACTAAGTGAGGGTATAGTTGTCTCACTTGTCCCATCTCTATCCACTTTGCACTACTTGGCTTTGAACCCTGGAGTCCAATCCTGAGCTACTCAATATCTCCCCTATGTGTCATCCTTACCTTTCTGTCTAGAACTATATCTTCTTGCAATTCATTGAGATATTCAAGTAACATATCATCAACAAAAGCCAATTAACTCTACTCTTCAAGATCTTCAATTAATGAAGGTTCAAATAGTCTCAAGTTGTCTGCATTAACGACTGAGTAGATGTGCATGTAAGCAGGTAAATCAAGGCAAAAAGCATTCTCACCAATTTTCTCAAGTCTCTTGAAAGGTCCATACCTTATTGGCTTTAGATTTTTACCTTCACCTTGCATTCTGTCTTTGCTGATATACAGCCAGACTTTATCACCAACTTGGAAACTATGCTCCATCTAATGCTTGTCATGCCTTGCCTTGTATTTGGCTTGGCTCTTTTCTAGCTGTTCCTGTACTGCCTGGTGAATCTCTTGGATTTGTTCAATGAACTTGATTGCATTGTCCACATCACTTTGTCCATCAACTCCTATGTCTTTACTAAAGACAAAATCTAAGGGAGACCTTGGTGTGAAACCAAAACAGGTCTCAAAAGGACATCTATATGTAGAAGATTGTTTTTCTCGGTTGTAAGCATGCTGCACATAACACAAGTGTTCATCCCAAAGTTTGGGATGCTTGCTACAATAGCCTCTGAGCAACTAGATCACTATCCTATTGACCACTTCTGTCTGGCCATCTGTTTATGGATGAAAGGTTGTGCTTTTCTTTAGTTTGGTGTCCATCAATTCCCACAGACTCGACCAAAACCTCCCAACAAATCGGGAATCTCAATCAGATACAATGGAAGTGGATAATCCAAAATGAACCCATAGATGCTAAAAGAACAATTTTGCAGTTTGTTCAGCTGTAATATGCTTATTATAAGGTATCAAAATACACATTTTGCTAAACTTATCCACAACAACATATAAATAGTCATGACCTTTCCTAGATTTAGGCAGTCCTCCAACAAAGTCCATGGAAACACTTTCCCAAGGATGAGAAGGAACTGGTAGTGGAGTGTACAAGCCAAGTTTTCTATGTGTACAAGCCAAGTTTTCTATTTCTCAGCTTGCTTTTTGCACACATGGTACACCCTCTTACATATCTAGAAACTATCTCATTCATTTTTGTCCAATAACAAAATGTTTGCAGCTGTGCAACTGTTTTACTTACCCCAAAGTGACATGATATTAGAGAAGTGTGTGCTTATCGAATTATCTTTACTCTTTCAGTTTGTGGAATGCATAACTTCCCACAATGATACAAGAGTTGGTCCTTAATGTGATAATCCAATTCTTCTACTCGTTTGCCTTGACTTAAAGTGGCATATACATCTTTAAAATCTATATCTTGAGCATATTGTTCAATGTAGCTCTCATGCAATACTGAGTTATGCTTAAGTAGAGTAGATGCATTTATAATTCGTCTAGATAACATATTTGCAACTTTATTGTGTATGCCCTTTTTATATCTAATGACTAAATGAAACTTTTGTAGAAAACCCATCCATCTATAGTGTCTTTATTGCTGCAACTTAGTTTGGGAGTGTAGCTATTGAAGTGGTTGATGATCAGTATGTATAACTGTCTCTTTGCCCATTAAGTAATGTTTCCACCTTTTCACACTCTGTACTAATGCATACAATTCTTTATCATATGTGGGATAGTTAACTAGTGCAGAATTAAATGTCTGAGAATGATAACATATGGGTTTATCATGTTGTATCAACATTGCTCCCATGGCATAGTCATTGGCATCCATTTGGATCTCAAATGGTCTTTGAAGATCAAGCAGTGCTAGTACTGGTGCTATACTTTCTTTTCTTTCAAGGTGTCGAAGGCTTTCTACTATTTGCCTCCCCACTGAAACACCTTGTTCAATCCTGTTAAAGCATGTAAGGGAGATGCAATTAAGGAAAAGTTAGA
>APFE031613279.1:0-11817 GCA_000404065.3 Pinus taeda
GAATACAAACAAGAAGAACAATTGCAGAAGCTTCAAGCTATTTGGCATTACTTTCCTCCACTGAACCACAAAATGTAAGAGAGGCATGCAAAGATGAATTTTGGGTCAAGGCAATGGATGAAGAACTTGAGTATATTGAAAAAAATAACACTTGGGAGTTGGTTCCTAGACCAAAAGATAAGAATGTCATAGGGACAAAATGGATCTTCAAAAACAAGTTGAATGAAAATGGGGAAGTGATTAGAAACAAGGCCAAACTTGTTTGTAAAGGGTATGCTCAATAAGAAGGAATAGACTTTGAAGAAAATTTTTCTCCCATTGCTAGACTTGAGGCCATCAGAATGTTCCTTGCTCTCTCTAGCTTTAAGAAGTTCAAAGTATTTCAAATGGACATGAAATCAGCCTTTCTGAATGGAGACTTAGAAGAAGAAGTGTACATTGAGCAGCTAGATGGATTCATCCTTGGTAATGATCCAAATCTTGTATGGAGACTAAAGAAGGCTCTCTATGGTCTCAAATAGGCTCGAAGGGCTTGTTACTATCGTCTGGACAAATACCTTCATCAACAAGGTTTTTCAAAAGGATCAACAGATAGCAATCTTTATATAAAAATTGAAAATAACAAATTGCTAATACTTGTTGTGTATGTAGATGATATTACCTTCGGCAGCAATGAAGAAGCTATGAGTCAAAACTTTTCCTTGGTGATGCAGAAGGAATTCGAAATGTATTTGCTTGGAGAATAGACATATTTTCTTGGTTTACAAATCCAACAAAATAAAGGTGGTATCTTTTTATACCAAACCAACTATCTCAAGTAGATCTGAAGAAGTATGGCATGGAAGATTCGAAACTAGTATGCACTCCTATGGTCACAAGATGCAGCCTCAGTGCAAATGATGAATCAGTAGCGGTGCATCAACCAACCTATAGGTCCATGATTGGAAGTCTGCTCTATTTAACAGGTACCCAACCAGACATCATGCATGCAGTAGGAATGGTTGGAAGATTTTAGGAAAATCCTAAGGAAACTCATCTTTAGGTAGTAAAGAGAATGTTCAAGTATCTTCAAGGAACTCAAAACTATGGCCTATGGTATCCTAGAGATGCGGATCTCACTCTTCATGCTTATACAGATGCAGATTGGGCTGGAAGCGTGGATGACAGAAAAAGCACTAGTGGTAGTGCATTCTTTATGGGTTCCAGATTAGTATCTTGGTTCAGCAAGAAACAGAGTTCTATTGCATTATCTACAGCTAAAGCAGAATATGTGGCTGCTGTATCTTGTTGCACTCAACTCCTTTGGATGATGCAAACCTTACAGGATTTTCAAATCACTTGTACACCACCTATCTCCATCTTATGTGATAATACAAGTGCAATCAACATTTCAAAAAACCCACTCATGCATTCAAAGACCAAGCACATACCGATTAAGTATCATTTTCTCCAGGAACAAGTGTTGGAACAAAAGGTCAAATTGGAATATGTTCCCTCCAAGGAACAAGTTGTTGATATTTTCACCAAACCATTGCCCAAGGAGACATTTGAATACCTCAAACAGAAGTTGGGGGTTGTTGATGCATCATCCTGCTGTTGAATCTTGTCTGTTGTACGTAGGTGGATACATGTACATTTGTCGGTCTATGTGGGTCGAATGGGTCTATCAAAGATCATCTGGCACAGGATCTGGGGGAGCATATATTCTTCTAATGATACATTGTTGGCATTATCTTAGAAGTCCTTGGTTTGATTTCTCAAGAGTTTTCTGGTGGAGTAGATCAATGTGTGTTGGTCTGAAGGTTGATTCTGCTGATAGTTGTTCTTGTCTCTATGTCATGTACTTCTTTTCATATAAAGGTCATGTAATGGCCTATTTTGGTTTCCCCACTATGCCTGGGATGAATGAGTTTTGTCTATCTTGTGTATTCCCACGTGGATGGGAGATGGATGTATGTATGAGTCTTGATGATAGGAAGGTTACTTATAATGTATGAAGTCATGTTCTTTCTTGTAGAACATCTTTTTGCAGACAACATTTCAGCACAGAGCATATACAAAGGGGTAGCTCTCAGAGTTTTCGGCAAGTACTCAAGGGGAGTATGGTAGCCTGCCCCTTTTCCCTTGATGTCAAAGGGGGAGAGTGATTGGTTGTTGTTGCCATCAAGTCCAAAGGGGGAGATTGTTGGCATTATGATACATATGTTGTACTTGATGGCAACCCACTCATCTCAGATGATAAATTATAGTGTAGCAAAGTTATTTTCTAGTTTCGAAGGTGCTCAGATCAAAATATGCGGTCATCGGCAGAGAAAATATCACGCACTTTCATGCAGAGAAAAGTTCACTCACTTTCATGAAGAGAAAATATCCTTTCATGCAGATAAAATTTCACGCACTTTCATGCAGAGAAACGTTCACACACTTTCATGAAGAGAAAAGTTCACGCACTTTCATGCAGAGAAAAGTTAGTTTCATGTATAGAAAATCTCACGCACTTTCATGTAGAGAAATGTTCATGCACTTTCATGCAGAGAAAAGCACACGCACATGGGAAATCTTATGGTTGGTTCATGGTATTAGTCCAACAGTTTTTAATCCTATGGTTTTCGTCTGTGGTATTTAGTCCTTGGTATTTGAACTTATGGTTTTGGGCCATGGTATCTCGTCATAAGTGTTTATCCCAAGTATTGGGTCCATGGTATTGAATTGTTATGGTTTTTGGTCCATGGTATTATGAAAGGCCTAAGGCTATACAAGAGGAAGGAGATCATTTAGCAAGAAATCTTCTGAATTATTGAATATCTAATAAAGTGCTAGATCTGGAATACTGTGATTGGGTTATGGTGTAGATCTAGATCTGAATGAAGAAGGAACCTGAGCGCAAGGAGAAGGATAAGTTCTATTGATGGGTCAAAATCTTAAGGCTGGAATAGTGGTATCTCTATATGATTTTGATCTGTGATATGAGGCACACGCTTGATCTATAAATCTGATAATCTTGGTTAACTAATATCTGAATGTTTGAAAGAATGAATTTATAGATCTGTATGCAGGTTTAGTGAAGTGAAGTCGCGTATACACGCTATTCTTTTAAGGGAAAGTTGTGTATACGCAGGTCGGTATTGACATAGAAGCGTATGCACATAGGTTTCTGAATAGTGAAGTAACATACATTCTTGATTTATGTCCTAGCTGCTTCTGTTTATTGCTACAGTGTTCTGGGTTCAGAAGTGGGGTGCGATTACTGTTATTATGATCTGGGTACAGTCGTCAGAGAAGTTTTTATTTTGATTTAGTTTTGATTGGTGGAAAGGTGATTGGTTGATGGAGAAATTCTTGATGTTATTTGTGGATCCAGTATGAAAATTTATGAAACGTGGTCCCTGGAAGGAAGAGAAGGTTGTAATCTTCTGCAGCTAGCAGCCTACGTACTAGTATCTCAACTAGTACAAGGACTAAGGGGGTTGTAGCTCCCTTCCAGGAGAAGCTGGAAACTAAGAGAGGGTTGTAGCTCTCTATAGGTAGTAGCCTGCGTACTCGTAAAGGACTGCACCAATACAGAATCATTGTAAAAAGAAGTTTCTAATTGAAAAGATAGAGACATATTGCAGCAGGTGGTTTTCACCCACATTGGGTTTCCACCTTATATCTTGTGTTCTTGTGTGTGATTGTCTTCTGCTCTATTTTTCTGTTCCTGGTTATTGTTTATATGATCCTGATGCACAGATTAATGTTCAACATCTGTAGAATATTTTAAATTATAAGTCTGTATCGTATACGCGGGTTTCCTTATCTGTAGTTGAATATATACGCGGTTTTCTCTAACTGAAGTAGCGTATATGTTCTAGGTTTGAAAAGGAAAATAATTGACCAGATAATACTAATTCACCCCCCTCTCAGTATTATTTCCAACAAATAGTTCAATATCAACGCATCATCCATAGGTCAAAGTCAATAAGACCAACCAGTCGATCAACCAGAAAGAAACACCTATGCTAGTAAAAATGAGGTTGAACCATATTCCTCTTTATGAAGGAGATAAAGACCCAAAGAAGCATCACTTCATCTGTGAGAAGTTTTGGGTAGCTAATGATATTACAAATGAAGATAAACAAATAGACCAGTTTGTAGCCACTCTTTGGAAGTGAGTGCTAACTGGTTCATGAATATCACAGAAAACCAACAACAGAGAAAATACGATATTAAAACAAGTTTTTTCTCCTTCTTCAAAGAACAAGATGTTAAATATCATGTGGCTCAAAAACTTAAAGAGATTAAACAACGAATACATGAGACAGTAAGTGAATATGATAAATGATTCAAATATTTACTAATTTGGATCCCATATGTTATTGATGAAGCATTATTATTTTAGTGGTATTTTGTTGGCCTTTCTTAGAACATCTAAGGACCACTAAGGATGAACAATGTGAAAACATGCATTGAAGCCCTCAAGTTGGCTTGACACATTGAAACAGATGATGAAGGGTAGTTGAACAACTTGATGACTGACAATAAATTGGAAAAAAATATTGAACAATTACAAAGTTCATTATTGGCATTACCTCTCTAGAAGAACAATCTTTGGTGTTTAAATTTCAAAAGTGAAGGGCATACCAAGGAAAACTATAATTTTTTTTACTATTTCAATCAAGATGTTTGACGAGTCTAGTCAAATGTATATTGTGATATATGCCAAATTGAATCAAATCACAATACTAAGGAGTGTCAATATAATTTGTGTAATTATAAGCCAAAGTGGTGTGCCATATGCAAAGATAATAGCCACTCGACTCAGGAATGATTGAATGTGACGAATAAGCCCAACTATCATGTTGTTTACCATACTTAGGCTTCAGAACAATACAGTGAACCAACTATCTAAGGAGGAATTGGAAATGGAAGAGAAGGATATGGTGGTCAACGTTGAGGAATATTGAGGAAGATTCTATTGTTTCACATGTTGGTAGGAGGGCCACACATCACCTAGTTGTCCACTCAAAGACAAGACCAACTTATGCTTTTGTAATATGTGTGGTCTACATGATCACTAGTTGGAGGATTTCCCTAAAATTCTTGAAAAAATATTAAATAAAATAGTTTTCAACCTTTTACAGACTTTCCCAAAGTAGGAATTATGAATCCAAAAAATCTCCATGTCGTTATAAGGTCCAACATTGGTCAAGAAATACTTCTTACAATTAGTGAATTATTCGACCAACTAAATCCACTGCTAATTACCCAAATATGTAGGCTCATAATGAGACTATGGTAAAATCAATATAATTTCTCCTAAATGAAGTCGACATACAGAAACTGACAAAGGATATTATACTTGAGGAATTTATGGAATTATTAAAAGAAGAACAATCAATTGGTTGTCTTGTCAAGATTTTAAATCTATTAAAGGGTTGTAATGAAGGAATAAATCAATACAAGAACTTGTGGTAGCTTTCATAAGGAAAACATATAGATGACTATGACCCCTAAGTAGACTTAGAAATAAATGGATATATGTTCAAGCAATTTTTGGTCGAATTCAATTCACAAGTAAATACAATCCCAAGAGAAACATGGACTAATCTAGGAAAATAGACCCTATACAGGATGGCTAACTACCTCAAATTAGTTGACTAGAAGTTCATCGAACCAATTGAAATGATGCGACAAGTTAAAACATTGATTATGAGAATTATGACGTTTTTCGGTTTTGAGTTTATCGACTTAGTTTATGGTATTCTAACTTACCCAGTGTTAGTCAGGAGACCATGGGGCTGAAGAATGAAAGCTACTATATCCCTAGAGAAAGATAGAATCAAACTAAAGGGTAATAATATGAAAAAAAATATTCCTCTTGGCCCTCGAGAAGGGAAGACATGGGTCAAGCCATGCGAAAAGAGATTAAGAAAAAAGGAGATTATATCAAGTCTTGCATGAAGACAAAGACAACCTGGAGCCTAATGCATTCGGAAAATTCCTAACTAGGTCCCGACTTTCCATTAGACAAAACTCTGACACTGAGCTCTATGAATGGAAATTTGAGAATTATGAATCTAAAGAGAAAGAATGTTGGACAATTGAAGTTATACCAAGGAAGACGGTCCAACCTTGTTTTTCCATACAACAACAACAACATATTTTTTTGAA
This sequence comes from Pinus taeda, assembly GCA_000404065.3. NCBI lineage: Eukaryota > Viridiplantae > Streptophyta > Pinopsida > Pinales > Pinaceae > Pinus > Pinus taeda. The sequence continues at coordinate 6,151 of APFE031613279.1, forward strand.
ATGTTTGGAGGTTGCAAGTTATCAGGATAAGAAAATATCCCAACATTTAAGCTTGGACGAGATCTCATTCTTCACATACAAGCCTATGAGTCGGAATGGTGAAGAATTAGATATAAGGATGAAAGGGTTTGGCCTCACATACTTCCTAATACCTTAGATTATTTTCATAATAAATGGTATAAATTGGAGGAAGCTCGTGTTCAATGATTACAATAGAAAGAATTAAAGGATGGTTTTATTAAAGATTTTGAATTTCGACAAGAAGAGCCAAAATTGGTTGAGACAACTAAATATATTAAAGAATTTTTTAAGGAACAATCCCCCACTAAATGTAAATAAGAATCACTAGGTGACATGTCATTGACCATTGTATGTAATAATATGTCATTATCAACAAATGGAAAATTTTCCAGTCGGTTGCAAATGGAAGGAACTCATATTATTGGTCAAAGCTTTTGCTGGAAGAAGGAACATCCCGAGAATTTCATAAAAATTAAATTGATGTTTAAAGTAAAAAAAAACAGGAAAATGAAAAGACAAACCAACAAGAATTTCTACCAGTGTATAAAGAAATATAATTCTAATATCATAGACTCAATGATTCGAAGGCTCCCAAATGGATGGAAGTAGAAATTAAGATAAAATAAGTCTATATATCAAATGACAACCAACCGAAGATGGCTCGTTTAGGAGATTACTGGTCGAGCAAACGGATGACGGAATTTATCAACCTATTAAAAGAGTATCAAGATGGTTTTTCCCCTAATTATAAATATCTCAAGGGACTCATAAAATAAATTGAGGAAATGAAAATTGACCTCATTATAGGAGCCAATCCCATATAGAAAAGACCATATAAGCTCACACATAAATATAATACCATTGTACAAAAAGAGATAGAGAGGATTTTAGTCGCTGAAATCATCTACCCTATCGAAAATTCATAATTGGAAAGTCTCATGGTCATGCAACTAAAAAAGAATGAGCCCACTAGATTGAGAATGAGTCAATTTCCGCAAACTTAACAAACTCATAGTAACTGATCCATTCCCTACTCCCTTTGCGAATGAAATAATAAATGAATTCGTGGGCCATGAATGTTATTCTTTTACAGACAACTTCTCAAGATACAATCAAGTACCCCTTGCAGAAGAAGATCAAGAGAAAACTATGTTTGTTACTGAATTTGGATCATTCACATATCGAGTAATGCCTTTTGGCTTAAAAAATGCACTTGAAATATTTTCAAGAATCATAGTCAAAGATTTTCAGGAATACATTTATAAAACAATGGTGGTATATTTCGACGACTGGATAGTGTACTCATTATTAAAATATCATATTCAATAGTTGTGTCCAATACTCAAGAGATGTTAACAAATTCAATTATATTTAAACATCAAAAAATGTGTATTTGCTACATCGATTGGAATATTGTTAAGCCATTTAGTATAAAAAAAAGGGAATAAAGGTTGATATAGAAAAACTCAAAGTAATATTGGATTTAAAGCCTCCATTCACTCATAAGTAAATTAAAATATTTTTGGGGCATAAGGGATACTACATAAAATTCATAAGGCATTATCCAATATCACTTTTCCAATGGAAAAACTACTAAAAAGGGATGTCCCTTCCATATGAATGACAAAATGAGAGGAACCATTCCAATTATTAAAGAATAAGTTGGTTAAGGCACCTATTCTAAAGTTTCCCGACTGGTCCAAAAAAATTAAAGTTCATGTCGATGCCTCTAATGTGGCAATTGGAGTTGTTTTAGCTCAACTAGACAGTGAATCCATAGACCACCCTAATGATTACACCAGTCAAAATTTAAATAAATCAAAAAGAAACTACTCGACAATCGAAAGAGGAGCGCTTGCCATGATTCTTGCCATGATTTTTGCACTGTAGAAATTTGACACTATATCCTCACTAACCCATTTATATTATTTACAAATCACCAAGAGCTTAGATATCTCATTAATAAATTGGTCCATCAAGGAAGAATTTGTTGATGTATATTACTATTCCAATAATTTGATTTTGAATTCATCGTCTAACCTGGTAAGATGAATATTGGGCTCGATCATCTATCCTGACTGGAAACAAGGGAAGAACCAACAGGCCTGGAAGACGACTTACCAGATGCTCACCCTTCAAAGTCTAAACAATTCCTTCACAGTTTGTAGAAACCGCACAATTTCTACACTTAGGGAAGGCACTTGATGGGCTTTCAAAGAAAAATAAAAATATAATTAGCAATCAAAGTAGCGCCATTTTCATTGATAAATGGTCAACTATATAAGCTAGGAACATACGAGATACTCAGACGGTGTGCATTGGAACATGAAAGGGAATCTATCATTAACAAAGCACGTAAGGAAACGGCAGGAAGACATTGCCAAGGCGATATGATCGCAAGAAATATTTTGCAGGCATGATTATGGTGGGTGACTTTATTTCAGGATTTTCGAGTACAAGTCCAAAAATAAGATGTATGTCAAATATTAGTTTGATCATTAGCTAAAAGTAACAGCAGTTGCTAACCACTGCGACTATTGCATATTAAATGTTTTTGATATGGGGCTTTATAACCCCACATAATACGTCGAGTGGTGATGAGAGAGAAAAAAATACGGGCGGTGTGTTATATAGGGTTATAAAACCCCATGTCAAAAGCATTTAATATGCAATAGTCTCTGAAATAAGAACTGCCAAAAATAACATGCCACTCCACTCCATTCACCCAACAACACCCCTTTTGATATTTAAATCGACTTTGTCGTACCATTTCTTAAAAGAGTTAGACGAACGAGAGTGAAATATATTATAAAAGTAATAGAGTATTTGACGAAGTAGTAGAGAATTTATGAGAATATATTAACTCAATTTGGTTTCCCATTAACTATAATTAGTGACAGGAGAACTCATTTTATTAACAGGACAATTTAAACATTACTGCAAAATTTCATGACTGGTCATAGAAAAACCATTACTTACCACCCATAGGAAAATGGCATCATAGAATCCTTCAATAAAAAACATTGCATAAAGGAATCGCTAAGACAGCAACCTCGACAAAGATAATTGGAAGGATAAAATTTCATCTATGTTGTGGGCATATCGCGCAACATATAAGTAGTCAATTGGGTGTACACCATTCAAGTTGATTTATGGACAAGAGGCAGTTGTACCACTTCACTATATATATCAAATTTTGCATCTATGTTTATTGTCCTAAAATATAATAAAAAATCATAAAAGGAATGATTCCATCAACTACATCGCTTAGAAGAAGATTGATTCTATGCACTCCACCAACAAGAAGTCAATAAAAGTCAACAAAAAGCATGGCATGACTAAAACTTGGAGACCAGTGACTTAAAGTCAAAGATTTAGCATTGCTTTATGATAGTAGGGTCAAGGGCAAGCCCAAGAAACTAGGAATTCCATGGCTTGGACCCTTCGTCATCAAATATGTACAGTATTCTAGGGTCGTTAACTTAAATACATTACAAGGGAACTTATTTAAATCACTTGTCAATGGTGCCCAACTAAAAAATTATCACTGGGAGTTGTTTTTCTCATTAGAGGAGGCTTACGTCATGTTCAGGAAGCTTTATCTTTCTTAGCTAAATGCAGGAAGATTAGCTTTTTTGCAAAACTTTATGATGCTCAATCATACAGCAAAAGGAATGCTTCGGCATATATATGTAACTTTTTATCATGTTTATAAAAAGTTAGTTTTTTTTTCTTTGGAAAAAAAAAAACAAAACAAAACTATAACTCTTGATAAGCATTGTCATGTGGCTAGTAAAAATCTCTTTGAGGCTCTAGTCACAAATAGCAAAGCGCAACATAGTACGAACTGACATAAAAACCAATGAAAACAAGATCGACCAAAGGAATCCCGAGAGCAATTTTCTAGAGACATTGACTCAAGTTGGAAAAATAAACCCCGTAGTCTAATGAAGCAAAGGAGTTGCCCGGAAAGTTATGGAAATTCCGGTCATATTTAAAGAAAATCCGGGAAGGATTTTTGTAAATCCAAGTCATAGTTGTTAAACTTCAAAATTTTAGGTGTCTTAAACGTTTTTGATGGTGTTGAATCCATTTCCACCATCAAAAACACGATTCAAAAACTACATTTACAAAATTTTTTGAATTTTTTTAACCACATTCCGGCCACTTTTAGCCGTCCGGGCAATTCCTCCACCTCATTAGACGACTCCAAAATAAACATATAACTAAAAAGTGGACCGACCAGATAGACATACCTAGCTTATCTAAAAGAACTAATGAATAAAGATAAATGAATGCATATGAATATGTCATGAATAACAATAAATAAAGATAAATGAATGCATATGAATATGTCATGAATAACAATAGAAAAGAAGTCAGGAATAAAGAATATTCGAATGAAATCGACTCAATTATATGAAGAAAACAAAAAATAAAAATTGGAATTCGAAGCTCGAGAGGAAGCCATCAATAAATCCCATGCTATCGGGTTATAAATGAACGGCGGGTGTATATACCCACCATTCAATTTCAGCATTAGCAAAATCAAACGGTGAGCATATACACCCGCCGTTCATTTATGATCCGATAGCATACGCTTGCCATCGACAGGATAGGTCCAATCAGCACATTTCACACCATCAAAAGGTCACATCGTAGTCAGAATCATGTCATCCATCACTTCAAATTATAGTGAGATTGCCCGCCGAATTTCCAAAAGTGATGAAGCCACATGATTCACATGAATTAAAAGATATGGAAAAATCAAATGAGCGTAAAGACGTTTGAGGAAGGTGGCCTCGAATGGAAATTATGATGCATTTAGTTTGATTCCTATAAACTTGATCGAACGATCGGATTTATTAATTATTCTTCCCGAATTTATCCTGAATACAAACTTTGATCTTGCAGAAATTCATAACTTGCCAAGTCCTATTATATCAGACTTTGAATTGCTTGACTGCTTGAGAACCAAAGAACTTCATAAATATTTTGAATGTCTAAAAATTGGGTTCATTTTTAGGATGAATAGATTACATTGGAGCCAAGGACCAAAGCTAGATTCGATCCAAAGCCTCTAAGAAAACTATAAGTCTGACTCCATAATATAAACCAAGAAAAGTTTGATGAAACTTCTTGGGATAAGCATAATGAATCGGAAAAATTGGTGATAACTGGGTTGGAAGAGACTAAAGTACTCAGTACAATGAGTATTTGACATATCCTGGAAGCTCCTTTGGTTGCAGGCATGCACAACCTTAAAGGAGAATCTATGAAATTCCTTGTCAGCCAATTTCACAATGGCTTTCTAGCTAGAAAATCCAGTTCCAATTACATCGAAATCCATATATAATATCACGGGACTCCTTTATAAAGGTGATAAAATCCAGAAGACCACTAATATCACCTTTTGGATTGAAGAAATTACAGGGGGAACGACCGCCCAGAACTAAAGGGTTTGATAATTGGCAAAATCTAGAATTCAATGATTAGATGGGCATGCATTATTGTCGCATTATGTCTCACCCCTGTTGGGAGGTCCTTCGATGTGAAGCTCTCTATGTTGTAAGCAATTGGATGGATGAACAAGTCAGGTAAAGTATACAACTTGGTAGAACACGTTGCCTACATGGTCAAAATGAA
>APFE031613280.1:0-19186 GCA_000404065.3 Pinus taeda
TTCAGCTTCTAACCTCCCTAGCAACTAACCCAATGGCTCAATTTATAGTGCAATGGAGGGAAGTTACTAGGTCCTCCTTCAAAGGGATAGAATCCTCCTTCAAAGGGATAGCTCCTCCTAACAAGGGATTAGCTCCTTCTCTTTTGGGATGAATGAACCACTTTGGAGCGAACAATCCACGTCAAAATTCCTTCTAGAAGCCTCTAGAATTAACCCAAAGTGAGTTTTTTAAGATAAAAATTGTGCCTTTTGACTTTCACAGGGGTACACACCCTCCCCTTTACATACAGAGTGTATAAGTACGCAGGTATCCTAAACAAAAGGCGAGGGCCCGCACGCAAAAGTGAGAGAAAGTGCGGAACCAGAGTTACTTTGATTTTTTGATGTCTTTCTCTCATTTCCAAAGCTTGTTTTGAAGAGCTGAGGTCTCATACTTTCTTAGGAGGCTAGTATAGGTGGTGATAGACCCATACCGACAGCAAATAATCAAGGTGACGATATTTTTGTGTAACAAAGCATATATTCAGTAACCTTTTGATTCAGTTAGTTGATCCTTAATGAATGCATCAGAACATTATTAACCATATGAACAGTAAACAGGAGCAGTAAAATAGAACAGATCATCACACACAAGAAGCACACATGAACACCATGATGTAAGGTGGAAACCCAATGTGGGTAAAATCCACTTGCTGCAAGTTGTCTCAATCTTCTTTCTAATAAGAAACTTCTTTTTACAATGGTTCTGTACTGGTGCAGTCTTATACCAGTACACAGGTTGCTACCTGTAGAAGGCTACAACCTTCTCTCGTTCTCCAGCTTCTCCTGGAATGGAGCTATAACCCATTTATGTCTTGTACTAGCCAATCCATTTACTAATACGTAGGTGCCGGCCTACTAAAATGCTCTAACCTTTACTCTTTTCCAGCTGCTACTGGAAGGGAGCTACCACCCCCTTACCTCTTGTACTAGCTAATGTACTAGTACATAGATGCCGAACTACAGAAGGATACAACCTTCTCTTTCTTCCTCCAGGTACCACGTTTCATAAATTTTCAGACTGGATACTCTTGAAGCACAACACCATAATTTGAAAGGCCACGTTTCATCCAATTTTCATACTGGACCCATCAATATCATTGAAGCACACAATCAATCAACACTAGCATCAACAATCTTTGAATCTCCCAATATTGAATCACTGAAACCCTGTCAACAAACTACAATCACCATAACGTAGAGCAGAACATAGAACTCTGCAACAACGTTCAGATCTAACTATATCATAAAAAAAAATCATGCATTAGAGTGCATACACTACTTGGAAGAGCCGAACCAGCGTGTATACGAAACTTCACCAAATTGAACCAGCATATATGTCATCAATTACTTACTTATAACTTTGCTACACTGCCTGACTTCAGACATACCCAAATCATTACATATACAAGGATAATACATAAGTTAGAAACCATATCTAGTCCATCAGATCACATAAAGATAAGTCATTATGATCCTGATCCATTATAGATCTCATCCATCATCACTGAAGCTAAACACAATCAACCAAACTGAATATGCAGAACACTGACACCAATAAACAGTCATCAGACTTCATCAAAGACCAGAACACCTGTAACTTCAAACATCATAGCTCATATGGTATACACTACTTAGATGTATCTAACTTGCGTATGTACGCGCTTTTATCATAGTCAACCAACGTATATGTCTGTAACTATTCATTCATGATTTTCATCTATTCCAAACTTGAATTATACCCAGATCATAACATTTATAGAACATTACATGCGTCAGTATACAGATCTAGACTAAATAAGATCAAACCTTATAGAGATGATTCATTCTAAGCCATTAGATCCCTATCTATCCTTAGATCTTGTTCTCCCTCAACTGCTGAGATTCCTCCTTAGCTTAGATCAAGCAAAGCATCATGAACCCATAACCTGCATACTGGATCTCATACTTCATTAGATATTCAAGACTTTCGCAATCCCTTTGCCTATTGATATTCTTCTCCTTTTATAGTCATAGGCCTTACTCAATACCATGGTCCAAAACCATTTAGATCCAATACTGGTGAGCCAATACCTAGGTTCAACACTTCGGATGCAATACCAAGGTCCAAAACCATAAGTCTAAATACCATGGACCGACAATAAGCTTCCCCACATGTACGCACTTTTCCATGCATGAAAGTGCATGCATACACATACGGGACTTTTGATCATAAATCCCGCGTGTATACGTGCCTTTGTATATAGTGAACCTGCATATATACTTTTCTTTCTTCATCCTTTGTAGTCTGATCATCAATTCTTTGCTACTGACCTGCTGCACTATTATCTGTCATCTGTGTGAGTTTCCATCAAGGGCAGCACTTGTATCATAATGCCAACAATCTCCCCCTTTGGACTTGATGGAAAAGCTAACTTGTTATACTGAGAACTGTCATCTTAATGAGTTGTCATTGTTCATTACATCTGAACTGATTCCTTTAAGGTGTCATGCATCCCATGTATTTTGTCACATCTAATATCTCTTCTATAGATTCATCTAGTTATATATAAGTGAGTTGTTCTTCTCCGAGTGGGTTGCCATCAAGTACAACACATGCATCATAATGCCAACAATCTCCCCCTTTAGACTTGATGGCAACAACACCAAATCACTCTCCCCCTTTGACATCAAGGGCAAACGACAGGCCAAGTTATTCTCTTTTCTTGATAAACATTCCGTTGTCCATACTCCCCCCGAGTACCTGCTGAAATCTTTGAATGAGCCCCCCCTTTGTATATGCCAAGGTGTACCAATCTGTCCATGCTCCCTCTGGGTACATGCTGAAATCTCTGCTCTACAGAAGTGTGCTGTTCATGCTCCCCGTGGCTGTAAGCAAGGTCTGCAAAAAGATGTTCTACAAGAAGAACATGACTCTATCATAAATGACCTTCCTATTACCGCATACATACATCCATCTCCCAATCCAGTGGGGATATACCAATATTGACTCATCCACCCAACCGAGTGGGGATACGCCAAATACCAAATGTTTGTACATGACTAAAATATTACATCATCCTTCCCATGCATAGTGGGGGTATAAATTACATCATATGACCAAGAGGGATTCATCAAATGGCTACAATGGATAGAGACAAACTATTACATCATGAGTCTTGATATGAACTTTATATGACATTTATAACAGAGACAAAACATCTAAATAAGACCATGATAGTCATCGGCAACTATCATACACAATGTATGATCTGCTCCATAATCAGTATGTCTACATCAACTCATCCTTTTGAACAGAATTCTGCATATGACATACAGAATCATTCACATTATATCATATGTGAAAAACACCATAGCCATTTCATCAACATCAAGATCTGCATGATCCAAGTATCATCACTTGGGAGCATCTTCATCAATCAACATATGTAAGTATCAACCTATCATCATATAGGTAAGAACTCATCATCATCATGTCTCCAACAATGCAACTTTGAGTAATCATTCTTGTATCCAGCACTATGTATCTCGAGCTCAAGATCATTTGTCAAGACCTCTTGATATCATCAACAGCAACAATCCTCATTCACATGAGCTTCAAGAACTATAGGAATCTCGCATCATAACTGTATTATATGATCTTTATGTATTTGATGACAGCAACATATGAGTGACTCATCATCAAGTAATGAAGATGTGTATTCAAGCTTTTTACTTCTCCTTATCCTTATGAAGATCATTATGTAAGCACCATATATGCATCATCAGAGAATCAACCACAAATTTGATCTGAACATCAACTATGTAACCCCAAGAATCATATGAGATTTTGTCATGGACAACTCATAACCATATCATGGCAAGATATATCATTTAGCCATATAAGCATCATCACCAAGGACTACTAACCATAATGAAAACAATGAATTATTAAAAGCATATGCTCCCCTTGAACCTGTGCCATCTTGCTTACTGTCAAATCTGATCATGCATATATCAGCAAGAATATCAAGGCATCATCATCATTAATTTAGGATCAAAACAATTTTAAACATCTTACAAGTGTCGAGACATTTCCACACATCATCAGCAGATTGTAACCATAGAGTAAATAATGGACTGAATCATATCAGACCCTTTTTCCTGAGCCTGTCCCTACTGCTTTTCCTCAAACTAACATATACGTGACTGTGCAGTAACTAACTCACGTATATACGCGAATTCCCTTTATAAGAATTGTGTATGAGATTTAGGACACTGAAGTTTTACACTTTCAACTCCCTCTGAGTCTGTTATGTCTGTATATTGTGCTGTGCCACATCTTTCTGACTGTACTTCCTTCTTCTTCCATATCTTCAAGTGTGATGATGTTTTCTCCTTTTGGTATGGTTCCCGTACTTTGTTCCTACATTCCTTTTCTGTATGTCCAAGCTTGTTACATGCATAACATCTTACATGTTTCATGTTCCTTCTATAGGAATCAATAGCTCTATGACCAAACATGTTGCAAGAAAAAAAATATCCCTTAAAGTACCTGGAACGTGATGATCCTTCTGTGTGATGGTCTTGAACCATTCTTCTTCTGCATCTAGCTGCAACATGTCCAAGATTATGACATACATAACATTCAACATTATTCATCAGAGGAGTAAAAGATTTTCTTTGAAGAATTTCTTTCCTTGCCTGTTGATGGGGTTGTCCTCTCATCTCCTTGTTGATTATTTTAGATTTCTCATTATATTTCCTTGCCTCTCCTTGTGAGCTAGATTCATCTTTAATAGATTCATAAAAACCAAGGCCAGTTTTGATGATAGGAGACCTTTGACCACTAAGAATATCATCAAAAATCTTAGTACTATCTTGAAATCATAAGAGCTTATCCTTTTCTTCTAAGTTATCTTTTAGAATATTTACCTCAACCTAATGTTGCTCCTCCTTTTCATGATACTGCTTCTTCATGATTTCTTCAGCTTTTCTTCCTTCTTCCAACTGATGTCTTAGTTCAAGAACTTCGTTTTCTTGTTTTTCAAGAGCTTAGAGTAGTTGTTTATTATGCTTATTTGATTCTTCAAGATCTTCTTTTAGCGATAGGATCGTAGCTTCAAGACTTTCATAGTAACTGGATCTATCTTTGAGTTTCTTGATTGTTGTGCTCCTTTCATTGACTTCATTTCTTAATGATGCCTCTTCATCCTACAACTTTTGACATTGATCTTCCTTGTCCTTGAATAACTTCCTTACCTTTTTTCCTTCCTCTAGTTGAGATTTTAGTTTGGTAGCTTCTTCTTTGAAGGCAGATTCCCTTTTGTTCGATATATCTTGTTGATCTCTAATTTTGTTTGTAAGCCTTTTAAATTCTGCCTCTATCTGATATCTTTTTTGCTCACCCGTAAGAGAAAATTCAGTTGTTTCGCTATCACTTTCATCATCTTCAAATGGATGGATAAATGTATCACCAGAGGATAAAAAATTCATACTTGATAGTTCTTTTGCTTGTTCATCTTCATTCTGAAGTGATTCTGAATCTGAAGTGATTCTGAATCTGAAGTGCTTCTTCCACATATTCCCCAATCGATCCTCCCACTGTCATAGCTCTTCTGAGATGTCTTCTTCTTCTTTGGTGCTTTCTTCTTAAGCTTCTTTCCCATTTATCTACAAATCTCCTTCAAGCGATCAAGATTCTACCAAAGGGCTTGCTCTAATACCAATTGTTGGAAATAATACTAAGGGGGGGGGGGGGGGGGGGAACCAGTATTATCAAATCAATATAACTTTTTCATTTCCATGTTAAGATTCATATACGCTACTTCAGTTAAGACAAACCACGTGTATACGCAACTGTGTTTAATGCAACAAGCGTATATTCAGTAACCTTGTGATTCAGTTAGTTGATCCTTAATGAATGCATCAAAACATGATTAACCATATGAATAGTAAACATGACCAGTAAAATAGAACATATCATCACACACAAGAAGCACACATGAACACCATGATGTAAGGTGGAAACCCAATGTGGGTGAAAACCACCTGCTGCAAGTCGTCTCAATCTTCTTTCTAATAAGAAACTTCTTTTTACAATGGTTATGTACTGGTGCAGTCTTATACCAGTACATAGGCTGCTACCTACAGAAGGCTACAACCTTCTCTCTTTCTCCAGCTTCTCCTGGAAGGGAGCTACAACCCCCTTAGCTCTTGTACTAGCTGATCCATTTACTAATACGTAGGTGCCGGCCTACTAAAATGCTCCAACCTTTACTTGTTTTCCAGCTGCTACTCGAAGGGAGCTACCACCCCCTTAGCTCTTGTACTAGCTGATGTACTAGTACGTAGATGCCGACCTACATAAGGCTACAACCTTCTCTTTCTTCCTCCAGGTACCACGTTTCATAAATTTCCAGTTTGGATACTCCTGAAGCACAACACCATAACCTGAAAGGCCACGTTTCATCCAATTTTCATACTGGACCCATCAATATCGTTGAAGCACACAATCAATAAACACTAGCATCATCAATATTTGGATCTCCCAATAGTGAATCATTGAAACCCTATCAACAAACTGCAGTCACCATAACATAGAGAAAAACACAGAACTCTGCAACAACATTCAGATCTAACTGTATCATTAAAAAAAAATCATGCATCAGAGTGCATACACTACTTGGAAGAGCCGAACCAGTGTGTATACGCAACTTCACCAAAGCGAACTAGCGCATATGTCATCAATTAATTACTTATAACTTCGTTGCACTTCTTGAATTCAGACATACCCAGATCATTACATATACAAGGATAATACATAAGTTAGCAACCAGATCTAGTCCATCATATCACATAAAGATAAGTCATTATGATCCTGATCCATTATAGATCTCATCCATCAGGACTGAAGATAAACACAATCAACCAAACTGAATATGCAGAATAATGACACCAATAAACAATCATCACAACTCATCAACAACCAGAACACCTGTAACTTCAAACGTCATAGCTCATATGGTATACACTACTTAGATGTATCTAATTTGCATATGTACGTGCTTTTATCATAGTCAACCAGCGTATATGTCTGTAGCTATTCATTCATGATTTGCATCTATTCCAAACTTGAATTATACCCAGATCATAACATTTACAAAACATTACATGCGTCAGTATACAGATAGAGTAAACAATATCAAACCGTATAGAGATGATTCATTCCAAGCCATTAGATCTCGATCTATCCTTAGATCTTGTTCTCCCTCAACCGCTGAGATTCCTCCTTAGCTTAGATCAAGAAAAGCATCATGAACACATAACCTGCATACTGGATCTCATACTTCATTATATATTTAAGACTTTCTCAATCCCTTTGCCTAATGATCTTCTTCTCCTTTTATAGTCATAGGCCTTACTCAATACCATGGTCCAAAACCATTTAGAACCAATACTGGTGAGCCAATACTTGGGTTCAACACTTCGGATGCAATACCAAGGTCCAAAACCATAGGTCTAAATACCACGGACAGAAAATAATATTTCCCACATGTACGCGCTTTTCTTTGCATGAAAGTGCGTGCATACGCATACGCGACTTTTGATCAGAAATCCCGCATGTATACGTGCCTTTGTATATAGTGAACCTGCGTATATACTTTTCTTTCTTCATTGTTTGTAGTTTGATCATAAATTCTTTGCTATTGACCTGCTGCACTATGATTTGTCATCTGTGTGAGTTGCCATCAAGGACAACTCTTGTATCATAATGCCAACAGTGCCAGCTTCCATACAACATCAAGCCCTTCACGGATGAGGTATCATGTGATGTTTCTCCCCTTGATTTTTTTGATGTATTATTAAGCCAACCATACTTGTGGAAGTGACATGCTATGTATGAGTCAAGGCCTCACGTTGTTATTGTTACATTGGGAAACAAGTTGTACAACATATCGGAGGTAGCACCACCAATCGCCATCTCTTTGGTTAGTGAAAATCAAAGCAGTAAGCTCATTTACAAAACTAGGAAATTTGTTTTCTTGATGATATGCCCTCAAGGAAAGAAGAATACGATGGCCACGAACTCTAGACAGGGCCCCTCCACATGACAACAATAGATGGAAAAGGTCGTGGAGGAGTACAAGGACACCTTCACCTCCCCCGCATGGGTGCCTCTACACTATCAGGTCAAGCACTCCATCGATATAACCCCAGGTGCACCATTTCCCAATGGACCAATCTATCAGCACTCCATTCTGGAGAATGACGAAATTAAGAGTCACATTCAGAAGCTGCTACAGAAAGGTCACGTCCAGCCGTGAGCTCGATCATGTTGGTACAGAAGAAGGACGGGACTTGGAGAATTTGTATTGACTATCGGGCACTGAACAAGATCACTGCCTATAATAGGTACTCGATCCCACAAATTGATGACCTTCTAGACCAACTTAAAGGGGAAAAATATTTCAACAAGATTGACTTGAAGTCTCAATATCACCAGGTACCAATCGAATCCTCTGATGTGTGGAAGACTTCCTTCAAAGCCAAGGAGGGCCTTTTCGAATGGTTGGTTATGCCTTTCGAGTTGACGAATGCTCCTTCAACCTTCATGATGCAAATGGATGACATCTTGTGACCATTCACTGACTCATTTGTAGTAGTATACTTGGATGACATCCTGATCTTTAGCCAAAGTGGGGAAGAGCACCTCCACCACATCCAACAGGTTCTCCAAACATTGCGGAAACCCAATTTGTGTGCCAATTTTATGAAATGCACTTTTGGCATGACCTAGGTTCATTATCTAGGATACATTATTGGTTAATGAGGGGTGCATGTTGATCCAGCCAAGATCTAAGTCATTCGGGATTGGCCAAGCCCAACCACTATGACAGAGCTCCACAGATATCTGGGTCTTGACAATTTCTATCACAGGTTCATGTTGGGATTCTCTCATATCAATTCGCCCTTGAGTCAAGTCACCAAGGGAGGAGCGAAAGAACAATTCTTTTGGTTTGAATCTCAACAGAAGGCATTCATAGAGTTGAAACATCACCTCTGCTCTGCACCAGTGCTCACATTACCAAACTTGCAACAACCATTTGAGATCAAGATAGATGCCTCTGACTATGCTATTGGGGCATTCCTTACTCAGCAGGGGCATCCAATGGCATATCACAATGATACACTTTTAGATACAGTCCAAAAGTATCCCACTTATGACAAAGAGATGTTTTCTATTATGCAAGCCTGCCGACAATGGAAGCATTACATTTTGGGGAAGGAAACGGTCATCCACATAGACCATTAACCCCTGCAGTTCATACATATGCAAGGAAAGTTACAGAATCATCGCCATCATAAGTGGTCCACATACCTACAACAGTTCCATTTGAATATCAAGTATAAGAAAGGAAGCACCAATAATATTGTAGATCACCTCAGCCGACCACCGATCATGCCGTTAACTACTATGCTCAACTCTTTTGGGCACGAGACTTATGATTGGCCACTTATCTACAAAAGCGACCCATAATTCAGCCACACATACCAAATGCTCTTGGAGGGTCGGCAAGTTCTAGATTTTCACCTTGAGGATGCCCTATTATGCCACCTAAGACACCTTTGTGTTCCTTCAAGTGAGTATGCTAAGATTATTTGGGAAGCGCACTACAGTTGATCTGTTGGGCATTTCAGGGTCGAGAAAATGGTGGCAACACTACAAAAGTATTTCTATTGGCCAAATCTTCAACAGGATGTCGGGAAGTACATCAGATCCTGCATTGCCTGCGCCATTGCAAAACCACCCATCAAGAAGAAAGGCCTCTATACTCTGCTGCGTACCCCTAATCGACCTTGGGAATCCATCTCCATGGGTTACATGTCGGGCTTCCCTTCTACTAAGCATGGAAATGACTGTGTTTTTGTGGTCGTCGACAGATTATCGAAGATGGCCATTATGACAACCTGCAAGAAGAATATCACAACAGACGCCACTGCTAAACTCTTCTTTGAACAAGTGTGGGTAAACTTTGGGATCCCATAGTCTATCATCTCATATCGGGACAACAAGTTCCTGAGTACTTTTTAGTCTAGTCTTTAGTCGATGCTAGACACCAAGCTCACTAAGTCCACAACTTTCCATCCCCAAACTGATGGACAGACAGAGGTTGCCAACAGGATGATCATACACATTCTGTTTGTTATAGTGTTTTCTCCTCAAAGATGTATGAAAATGAAACACTTAAGATTGTGGATGAAAAACGGTCTCAACGATATAAATGGCTGCCAAACATTGTAAATCTGCATCAACTAATAGAAATGAAACCTACCAAAGTCCTGATCTATGCCACAATCATAATTAAATAGAAAAATGAAATAGTAATCAATGCAGGTAACTCTAATAATCCAAATGAAACTATACTTTTATTATAACACCTGTGAAGGGAACAAATAAATGTTACCAGTCCCCCTCTATGGGATGGGTTCTTGGCTATCCTCAAATGTCTTCAGCTTGTGTAGAGTCTCTCTACTCTATAATGTGTAAACAAAACAAATAAAATGTTTGAGCCCAATGAATACTCAAATGGAAGAAAATGGTGAGTGACAGTGATAATCAAAGCTGCGACAGTGAGCGAAACAATGAAAATGATGAAAAGTGAATAATGAATGGAAAACCCCTCTATTTATAACAAAATATTGAGTTATCCTCGAATAATGAGAAATAATAAAATATTATTAACCCCATTCTTGAAATAACTGCTTGGAATCTTTTATTATTTTTGGATAGGAGGGAAAAAGTATTTAAAATTTTATTTAGAAATAATAAATCAATAAATGATTTATTTATCATCTCAAGAAATATTGCTAAGGAATAATAAACAAATAATGATTTATTTAATTATTCTTGACAAATTTAGTCAAACTTGATAAGGAATAATAATTCATTAGTGATTAATTAATTATTCCTAGAGAAAAATAAGATAATTAATGATTTACCTGTTTATTTTTCATAACTAGGTCAAATATGACAAGGAATACTAATTAATCAATGGTTTAATTAATTATTCCTAGAAGAAAATTAAATAAATAGTGATTTATTTAATTATTCTTCATGGTTTTAATTATAAATTACTTAACAAATGTGGTTTATTAAGTAATTTCTCGCAGTGAATGAAATTTTACTATGGTAAAATTGGCCTTACATGGTGTACTTTGATCCATCTAGTAAGTTAGGCTAGATGATCATTTTTTTGGTGATAACACTCCGCATGTACAACTCAAAGCATCCACACACATGGGATGAGAGCCTCCTCTATGTCTAGCACAGCTATAACTGGACTCTCCATAGCTCAGTTGGCCACAACCCTTTTCAGGTGGGCTTGGGATTCCATCCACTATGCCCCATTGATGTGGCCATACCATTTGCAGCTACTCAGGTAGATTCGGTTCATGTCCTGTCCAAAGATGATAAGGAAAACAACTTCATTGAGCACATCCAACATATCCACCAGTAGATCCACAACATTATGGAGAAATCAAATGCCAAGCACAAGCAGCAACATGATCAACATCAGGTCCCACACAAGCTTCAGGTGGGTGATAAAGTCTACTTGCATTTGCAGAAGGAACGCCTTACCGGAGCCTAGCAGAAATTCAAACCACTCTGATATGGTCCTTACATCATTACCAAGCGTCTAGGAGACAATGCATTTGAGCTTAGCATTCCCCCATTCCTTGGCCTGCACCCAGTGTTCAATGTCGATCACATTTGACCATACTTTCCACCATTGTTAGACACATCAAACATTCCAGAACAACTCACACCTACATAATTAAATCTAGATTGCATGGAACAAGCCACAATTGATCAGATCATGGAAACGTAGATCAAGAACACTCGAAAAAAAAATATCCATCTATATCAAGTTGTTAAATCAGTCAAACTCCTTCACTAGGGCAAGTAGCTCACCAGGGATCAAGCTCAATAGAAGTTTCCTCATGTCATGGAGGAACTCAACGCAATGGGGACCATTGCTCCATAATGGGGGAGGAATGATATAGGTGGATATTGGTGGCCACCCACCTATTCCACTTGGACCCCCACCATTGTTTCTTTCATTTTTTTAATTTCCTTATTTGTAGCACAATTTACTATTTTTGGCAGCTTTTTGGGTCTTGAACCTCCGGAGCCGTTTTGAGGCCCTAAACGATGTTTTACGGGAAAACTTGGACCAACATGCGTCATAGACCAATGTTCGTCATTCAAAATTTTTAGTCTTGGGATAGATATTTCTAACGAGGTATTGTGCATGTCAAATGAAGATCGTAAGCCAAATTTACGACCCTGGGAAGTTGATGTACCAATTTACCCAAACGGTGCCCATAGTTTGGCGCTTCATCTTCTAGGGTTTTTTTTTTGGATTTTTAGGGTTTTCCATTGTTTCCCAATAATAAATAGACCTTTGAGCCTCATTGTAACACAATTTAGAGGCATGTATCCACCACATCTCTTCTCAGAGATAAGCTATCATCATCATAGCTAGTCTTATTTCCATTATGCTTGTAAGCATATTTCAGTATTTGATATTAATGAAATGAAGAGTTATTTCTACTGCATCTCTATACTTATGGTTATATCTATAATTTGTTGCATTCCTATTTAAATCCGAGTCAGAATCTATCAAACCCTGAAACCTCCCAATAAGAGAAACCCCAGTACTTGAATTGTGTTCCAAAAATGAGCTCTTGCAGTGCCTTCAATGCTCGCATTAATGGCGTCCCATTTTCCTCTCAACTGATATAAAATTCCAATGTGATGAGTATAAAATTGCAATGGTTATCTGCCCTTGATCTGAAAATGGGGCTCTTAGGCTTCTTCTCTAACTTACAAGAACCTCTGCCACTTCCAAAGCTTGAATATTCCCAAATCTTATTGATTAACCAATGCAGAGTTGACAAAATGCTGGACAATATAGTGTATGCTTATGTTTATTTCAAACTGATTATATGCTTTAAAATCTATTGTCGGTGCTATAAGTTGATGTGCTTAAACTAATATATAAATGCATATAACTTTAAATAATGCAGCAATAAACAATCACACAGAAACAACAATTCAATTATAAGTTCACCTACAACTCTTGGGCTACATCTTCGTGAGCTCTAGTCAACTCAAGTATGCTCTCTGGGATTATGGTATAAGTCCTTTTTAGAAGATCTTAGCTCAACTCCTGCTGCTTTATACAAAAACAGTGGGTTCAGACACCATTTTATCCCCTGGCTCTTGAAGCTCTAGCTCTTGGCTCTGGCTCTTGGCCTTGGCCCTTGGCTCTTGTCTCTGGCTCTTTGGCTCTGGATCTTTAGCTCTTTGGCTCTGGCTCTTTGGCTCTCACTCTTTTTCTTTGGCTTCTTTAGCTCTTTATTAGTTTACAACCCTCTTGGCTTTTCACTTGGCTTCCAAGTGACTCCCTCGGCTGCTCTTTTTACTTCTACGCTGCCTCCTTCACCTTAGCTTCCTGCTTTAGCTTCACTTTCAGCAACAAAACCCCAACAACAACCTCAACAACCAAAAACAACCTCGTCATTGTCGTTATGTGGCTTTTAAGCCAAATAGGTGTTGTTTGTTTTTTTTCCCTTTCGGGCTCTCTGTCTCCCAGCCACGGTCTGCTCAAATCCCTTCTCTGAGTGTTAGCAATAATTGCTAAATGCCCTCAAGGATGGATGCCACCTATTCTATAACGGGAGAGTGCATCAGCACTTGAAATCCCCCAATATAGCCATTCTTGGCTTACACAAGAAAATATATCAAACACGAGAAAAATCCATAGAAAACATTGTTCACCGGACTTCAAATTTTCATAAATGCGCTTTATAACATTATCGGGTCCACCCTTAGTCGTTGTCACAAGTCACAATTTCCCGTTTTGTGGCTTTCCCTTTGTATTTATAAAATACATTAAAACACTTCAAATCCCACTTATATCGGACCTGAAATATTATAATATTGCATATATAAGTTCCGTCGGGTCATCGGGCGTATTTCTTTTATAATCCCTTCAATTGGTGGAAATGTGAAATACAAAGGAAATTGACGCTTTTCGGATTTCAAAATATATTAAATCTGGTTTATCACCCCGTCGAGTCCGTGTGTCTATATATCTATATCTATATATGTGTGTGTGTGTGTGTGTGTATATATATATATATATATATCGTAAGTTGTGTATCGTGGGGACTCGAGGTAAGCCATATGGCATGACTGATGCCGATGTCGATTGCGATCCGCCGATATTGGTGATCGGCACATCGCGCGTTGTGGGGTCCCATCTTTGCCTCGTGGCATCACCGATTGTGATTTGCTGATATCGGCAATCGGCATATCGCTCGGCTCGACCCCATCACATATTTGCTTCCGATTACCTCTGATAGCCACTGCCGACTGTGATTCGCCGATTGGATGTTATATACCTAGGGGGGATAATATGGGGTACAAAGGGTGGTACCCAAGGTAATAGTGTAATAATGGGATGGGCCATAGTAATAAATAAGGTGGTTAACCCATATCATGTAAGAGACCACAAGTAGTTAGTAATAATGTAATGGGCCCATGGTATTGTATGTATGAGGCCTATATAGAGGCTAGAGACTCCACATGGAGAGAGGTCAAGGATTATTGTATGAACATACATATGGATTATGGATTGTTCTCTTTCCTTAAGGAGTGAATGTATTGTGTTGCCCTACCTTTCATTTCTATCTATATTCAAATATTATTATTCTTGGGTTTATTTCTATTATCATATGTTTTTGGGTTAGATCTATAACAATTGGTATCGGAACACTTTCTTGGGCAAAAGTGGAGATTTTTTTTTAAATTTTTGCAGGAAATTTTTGGGGCGGTGAGTTCGTAGATTAAATCTGTACGTTTTGAGATGAAATTTACAAAATATAATTGTATATATAAATTCTTTGTAAAAAATACCTGATTTCAAAAAAAAAATTGGCCGAATCGGAGCCCGGATGAAGGAGATATCGCTGATCTAAAAATCAGTGGTGTTGCAGACAATTTTTCAGGGCAGCGTGTTTGTGGCTTAGATCTGGACATCTTGGTGCAAGATCTGAAAAATATAATTGTAGATCTAGATGCTTTGTGAAAAAATACCCGATTTCAAAAAAACAATCAGTCGAATCGGAGTCCGGATGAGGGAGATATCGCTAATTTAAGATCAGCTCTTTTTTTTTTTTTCAGAATTTTTGGGTGATGACGGGAGAGTTGCAGTGTAGATCTGAAATTCTAGTGCCTGGATCAGGATTTCTATCACATGGGCAAATGCAGAATGGTTGTTCCATTTCCAAAATTAGGTCATAATATGGATTTTGAGCAATATTGACAGAATTGTGGGCATTTCAAATTTTCGCTAACTAAGTGAATTTTTTTTCAAAACCCTCTTCATGGCAGTTCTATGTTTTACAGGAAAAGATAATGGTCCTACTATTGAAGAATACATAAAAGCACAAAAGTCATTATGGGCACATCATTGGAGATTTTTTGTAGTGGGTAATTTTGAAGATGAGGCGGCCACATGGTGGGGATTACTTAACCAAAAGAAGTGTTCCAACCTGCCTGATGAAGAATTTGAAAAATTGCTTTTAGACAGATGGTCTCATGCCAAAAAACAAGATAAGGACAAACATGTGGGGCTATTTCCTACTGGTATATTCTTATTACAGGTTCATGGATTGATTCAGAAAAAGAAGATCATTATTTCTATAAATCCTAGTTGCAAGCATAATTTTATCACTGTTAATTTGGAAAAAAAATTGCAAGTTCTAGCAAAACACATTGAAAACACACAGGTGGATGATGAGGATGTTCAAGTGTATAAGGATTTGAAGATTTCTATGGATAACTATGTGTTGCATGGTGATTTTTATACTTCAGAGATGGATAATATGGATGTTGTTTTGGGATATCCTTGGATGGAACTGTGTCTGTGGGTACTATCAATATTAATGTGCAAAAGAAATTCCTGAAGCTCTGGTATAAAAAGAAGAAAATTACATTACATGATATTTCCATTAATAAACAAGTTGAGTCTAAGGAGGCTGAAGAAGAAGATGTTCTAGGGACTGACATATCAGATGATGAGCCAGTGATAATCGATAATCAAACACAAACAGAGGCTGAAGCAGAAAAGGTTACAGGTGCTGATACATCAGATGAGGGCTCAATGGTTGAAGTAATATTGGAAGATAAGACACCACAACAGGCACCATAGCATGCACCAAATAAAAGTCAGGCTCCAATAAAGGGTGAATTAAAGAAAAAGACACCGTGGGTTAAAAATTCAACATATCATCACCCACATCACCCTGCAAGACAACAACCAACAAGATGACAACTAATTAGCCACAAGGAAAACAACCCCCGATGGACAGATAGAGAGGCATGAAGATCCACCTACTACACATCAACACAGAAGAGCTGCCACGGTCAGCTTCCATCTCAAGCGATCGATGCAACAACGAGATCGAGGGATCACCTTTCTCTTGGATGGCTAGATGCACGTGCATGGTATCAGTGGACTACTTTTTTGAGTAGATCTTATTATTTGTGTTCTTCCCATGTTTCGAGGACGAAACATGCTAAGGGGGGTGGAATGTTATATACCTAGGGGGGATAATATGGGGTACAAAGGGTGGTGCCCAAGGTAATAGTGTAATGATGGGATAGGCCATAGTAATAAATAAGGTGGTTAACCTATGTCATGTAAGGGACCACAAGTAGTTAATAATAATGTAAGGGGCCCATGGTATTAGTTGATGGTATGAGGAAACCATGGTAATGATGCATGGTATTGTATGTATGAGGCCTATATAGAGGCTAGAGACTCCACATGGAGAGAGGTCAAGGATTATTGTATGAACAGGCATATGGCTTGTGGAGTGTTCTCCTTCCTTAAGGAGTGAATGTATGGTGTTGCCATACCTTAAGGGTTTGATATCAATGAAGTGAATCATTTCTATCTATATTCAAATATTGTTATTCTTGGGTTTATTTCTATTATCATATAATTTTGGGTTAGATCTATAACAAGTAGTATCAGAGCTATAACATTGGATCTGGACTGTTGATTGGCTAGATCCAACGACTCCTGTTCATTGTTCCTTTGACCTCCAATAGGATCGATTTTCCACCATTTCTTCATATTTTTGGGTTCAGATAGTGTTATCTTCCCTTTCTAAAGGTCCTCCTTTTGTGCTAGTTTTGAATATTTTCGAGGATTTTATAAGACTTATGTTGAGATTTTCTGTTTCATACAAAGTAGGCAAAAATCTCTAATGTGTGACAACAATAGGAATTTGTTGCTAGATTAGCTCCTGCTTGTCGGGAGAGAGTTAATGCATCCTATATTTGATGTAAGAGGATTTATGAGGCAGTTAGATTCTCTTTTCTATAAATCAGATGTCCATACGGATTGTTTGTAGTGAGAGTTTGTCAGGAAAATATTATTTTGTAATCTCCTGTTTGATAATAAAGAATTGTCGATGCTTATGTTTGGTGGACGTAGCCTAGATTGGTTGGGTGAACCACGTTAATCTGCTGTCTCCTGTGTATGGTTTTTTGTTGTGTATATTGTTTATTTGTTTGCTGCACATCTTTGCCTCTAACAAATGATATTAGAGCAAGTTGGAGGCGTCGTGTGAGCGTGAGGGTGCTGAGTTTGCGTACTGTTGCGTGGACCAACTGCGGATGCATAGAGGTGAATCGACCAACAGACCAGAGAACCTGCATGGAGGTCATTTTTTCAATCTGCGTGGAGGTCGTGTTTTCAACCTGCGTGGAGGTCGTTTTTCAATCTGTGTGGATCTCGTGTTTCCAACCTGCGTGGAGGTAACATAGCAGTGGACCTCACCGGCATGAGCATCAAATATATTTGCCACAAAGCAGTAAAAGCGAAAGATGATGGATGCTACTGTCACGTCTTCACTGTGCGTTAACGTTTCTGCTACGTTGAGGTTGGCTGATACCCCATTTACACGCTGGTCAATATTCCTGTTCAACTGTATGGTATGTTGCCTGAAATTTTGTTTTTAAGGGCTGCATTGAGCTACGTATGTTGGTATTTTAAGTGTATGTTTCTGGTGCGGTTTGGTGTTGAACACTGTGTGCTCAGCCAAAACCATATTGTTGTGCGCTCAATAAAAACCATATTGCTGTGCGCTCAAAACAACCATATTGCTGTGTGCTAAAAAACACCATGTTGGCATGGCTGTGGGGCTGCGTATGATTAGTATTTTTTGTGTTAAACCATATCGAATGGCTACTGGTGCATTGGCATTATTTTGATTGAGGTTCAGTTTTGTGGTGTGCCTAGAAAATCTGAGTTTTTTATTTTGGCATTGGCGCGGAATTTGCACAGCAAATGAAAATTGTTTGTTTTTTGAAAGCAAACCCTGTGTACTATACGACATAGGTATTTCTTTTGAGATTAACTTATGTTATTTAAAGATCAGAGATAAATCTGGAAATTGTTTAGTTGGAGCACGAATTTGGAGTGTTGCTTAAAATTAAGATATACACTGTTTTTTAATTTCTGGTCTTTAATAGTTGGTTTTGGAGATTATTGTGTTTTTGGTTAATACAAGATGGCGAAAACTCAGAGTGCCCGTTTTGAAATCGAGAAGTTTAATGGAAAAAATAATTTCGATATCTGGAAGGTGAAGATGTACGATTTGCTTGTCCAACATGGTGTGGCAAAGGCGTTGTTGGGAAAATCCAAACAGCCTTACAACATCACAGATAATGAGTGGGCCAAGATGGATGAAAGAGCAATAAGTGTTATTCGACTGTGTCTGGCAGGTGATGTCCTGTTTAATATCATGTCGGAGACAACAGTTGCTGGTTTGTGGACAAAACTGGAGAAACTGTACATGAACAAATCCTTAACCAATAGGATTCTCCTGAAGCGACAGTTGTACAGTTTGCGAATGAAGGAAGGTACATCGATTATTGATCATTTAAATGCTTTTAATACTCTTTTGGTGCAATTACAAAGTATAGAAGTAAAAATTCAATCCAAGGATAAAGCTATTACTTTATTGTGCTCGTTTCCCGAGTCATGGGATCATTTTGTTACTTCTATAAGTCTTAGTTCAT